>JAGKTI010010805.1:0-11439 GCA_018397915.1 Birgus latro
CACACACACACACACACACACACACACACACGAAGGAAGAGTATTTTCATCATTAAAACAAGGATAATAATGACAAAATCAAGGTACAGTGGACCCTCATGTTACAATAAAGATACATTTGAAAAATACATCACATAACAATTTAGTGTACAGTATATCAATTACAGTATAACGTGGGTTCAATGAGGTTACATTTTTGGCCAAAGGATCACCTTTCCAACAGTCTAAAAACAAGTTTCCAACTTACCTAAACTGGTGGTTATTTCATTTCACTGCACTTCATTTACTGCCTGAACTTCAACTCCACACTACTGTTCCATCACTGACACTAACACACCCAAAAGTAAGTGAGTTCAAAGGCCATCTTGGAACAAAAAAAAGACTAGGTTTGCATGTTGGTGACTGTATAAGCGAAAACCGTGATTGTACAATGACTAGTGGGGCTTCATATGGGATAATAATTACTGTGCAAGTAAAAATGTGGTTGTATATGAAAAAAAGGTCTCAACTTTTATTTATCAATAAGCATTTCATCATATACTGGTTCATCATAACACAAGGGTCTGTTGCATACATCAAAAGGGTCAACACTGACAGAGTAAAATTATTAAGATGTATATGTTTACCTTCTCTCCAATTTCTTTGTTGCACATAATTACCAGAATTTTTTTTTAACAACTAGGAGTTAAACTTGATGTTTGTTAAAAAAAAAAAAAAGGTCAATTTCTTGGTAAAACAAAAAATGGCATAAAAAAACACTTATGGCATTTACTGCAAAATCCGGGGTGTAGGGGGGGAAAAAATGGAAGATTAGGTATTGTATCATGAATAATTCATTATCTTGGTAAAATAACCCAAAAGGCATAAAGAGACACTTAATGTATTTATGGTAAAATTCAGAAAAGAAAAAAAACAAAAAAATTGGAACACCCAGCTGAAGTGAAAAGTTTTCTACAGTCCACCAGGCTCACATTTTGATGAGTCTGGGGACACTAGAATAATGTAAAGTACTAAAAAACCCTTTACTTTTGCTGAATCAATGAAGGGTTGGATGACAGCTACTACATGGGAAATGTTATACACAGTATTGTATTCCAAACTGCCAACCTATGATCTTAAAGTGTAAGCAAATATAAGGAAAGTTCTTTAGGAAGGATCAAAAGAAAAATTGCACGAGGTAATGACATTATGCTAATCTTAGTGATAAGTTATTGAGCACACTAAAAATACATGTACTCTGACATTATGCTAATTTCAGTGGTGAGTTATTGACCACACTAAAAAATACATATATTCTGCAATGTGCAGTACACATGGTATAAAACTAAGTACAATTACTTATATATGATACAACAGAGATGACAGAAAGAGAGGCAGACAGAATTAGAAATTCTAAGCTCAAAGCAGAAATGGCCACCTGGACATTCCTGTAATGTCCATCCTCTATGGAAAAATTTCCAGGAGAATACAGTATTAATAAAACAAACATAGAATGGAAACTACCAGGCAGAACCCCCAAGACAGTGATGAGGTTCATCTTCAAAATTTTTACTAATTTCCAAGATACAAGTAAAGACAGTACCAGTATAAAGCTGAACCAACCTCCTATTAGCTACTGAAAGAGGAAAACATAGTATTTCACTGCATACAGAGACAGAACTCCAGAAACATTTTTATTGTCTTCTTCCAATTACCCTTTCAGTGGTCAGTATTACTATGTGGGTTAGAGCGCTCCGCTCTGGCCGTAGGGTCGGAGGATCGAATCCACCCAAGGGTCATTGGTAGACATCAGGAAGGGCATCCGGTCATAAAATGCTACACGCTCCAATCCAAAAAAAGGCCGACGCATGCAAGCATGTTGCAGCCTTCAAAAAATGAAACGAAACGAAAACATTACAATTTCATTAGGAAAAGAAATGCTTTCAGAACTTAACACAGACCGGCTAAATGTACCGTACATACCTGTGAGAAATTGTTGAATACTGGCTTGCTACCCGAAGTGAACAGAAACAATGATCCCAAACTATCACCAAAGACTATGGCTTGAGATGATGATGCAACATCAAATGTTTTGATGACACTCTCAGGTACACAGCTAACCTGGTAAAATAAAAGCATAATATGATGTTACTGTACATATTCTGGTGAAATGTGAAGATAAGTGGCATGCAGGACCGCTGGACCTTAGGGAACAGGGCGATCAAGTCTAAGCCCAGAGTTGAACACACACACACACACACACACACATATATAAAAAACAAAATAATAATAATAACAATAAAAATAAACTACCAGCCTTATATTACAGCTATGTGGTAGCTCTCACTCTGATTAGGATTTGAAAATTTTCAATATTAAATACTTTCTGTACCTAGACCAAACACACAAAAGTATACCTTGCTTTTTTAACACTTAACACTACAGAACACAAAGAAAAACTGGCTGGAATATAATAAAACCTAAAATAATACTTGCTTACAATGGATATTCAGAATCTCTCTCAATTCATCATACTTAAACTTTTTGTACAGTTTCTATTATATCAGTTATCCTTGCTACCAGCTGATGATTTTATTCAATTTACAAAATACCTCTTATATTGGAGGGATTAATGAAGACTTTAATTCTTAACTATGAGGTGTCTCTTGTCAGACAAAATCACTTTTTTGCATTACCAATAATTATGTGTCAAGCACAGTGAAGGGGTTAACTTAGGTGATGACAAAAATTTTTTTATCTAGTACAACTGCTGACAAACATACCTGATAGTTCATACTCATTATGGCATTGTCTGGCTGTCCAGCATCCATTAGCTGCCACTGGCCCATGGGTGACACTACAGCCAAGCAGGAGGTCAAACCTGGCAGAAATCTGAGCAACATTGGTGGTACAAGTGCACGCAGTGGTAGTGATAGCTTCATCATACGCAGATCAAATACCATCACAAACTGATCACCAACAGCTTGACCCATTCTGAAGTACAAACCAGATAGGTATAAATATGGATGATGCTATTAATTGGACCAACTGGCTAAAGACAGTTGTATCTCCAGCACTTACATCATCATCATTCTGACCTTCATACCTGCATCATCTAATCCAGTGTTACCAAATGAGAAGTGTAGGAGGCTGGGGCTAGGCAAGTTGGTCCTGACATATAAGGTGAGAGTGACAAGCCTCACTCATCCCTGAGTGGCATTACCTGAGCAATAAACCCAACCACCCCTTGGATATAAACCTACACAGGATCAATCCGATTGGAGCGCCTTAATTACCCACTAAACCACCAGGCACAATAATTTGGTTATATAGTTACCACTCAGGGTGGTAAATGGCTGCCTGGTGTACAGGAAACCACTTGGCTTGTCACTCAGTTTAAAGTCACACATAGGCAGAAGGAAGAAGAAAGAATGATGGAGAGAAAGACAGAGGGGGAAGTGTAAAGTCACCTGTGGGCAGAAGGAAGAGGAAAGAATGAAGGAAAGAAAGACAGAAGAGGAAGGAAGGAAGAGACGAAAGGGCAGACATCCAAAGCAGCAATACATCAAGTGAGTGGATGGTGAGCACCTCCAACTCCCATCAATGAAAATAGTATCATCGAACTGGAAATTCAATCAAACTAATATCAGACCAAATTTCAAGACGCGAGATACAGTTACTGATTTACGGTGAATATTTCTTTGTTTGGACATGGATCAGCGTCCCAAGAGCGAGTTGGACACTTTCAGGTTGGACGTGGATCCACGTCCAAAGACCACAAAAATGTTAAATCAGAAATGCATCAGCAATTCCTGAAGAATAATGATGAATGCATCAAATACGTACCTATTTGAAAATCCACATGTAGCAACATAATTTCCAAAGACATCAAAGTCTGAGAGGCTGGCATTATGTGACTGGAAGTAATGCTCCTGGCGCATGGTATGTGGGTCATGTAAAACAATTCTTCCAGTCGCATCCCCATGACACACAAACCTCGGGTGGTCCCGCAGGATGACACAGCCATTTTCACCAACGTGATGCTGAAGAATATCATTACTTTACTCTATTGGTAGACATTATAACTTTTTTTAATGAAGCCCATCTACAGTATTCAAGCTTTTGATTCCCTTCAGGGGAGGGGGGGGGCAGATTTTGATACTGCCAAATTAAGTTCAAGAGCTTCATCCTTTGCTGCAGTATGAAAATTTTTGAATTAAAAAAAAATGAAGCATGACATACAGTAAATGAAAATATCTAACATATCTGGTTTCTTCACCACGGCTTAGGTCGTACTCTATCATGGTATCTTGATGGCCTCCCATCAACAGACGATGAGAGAAATTGCCTCCCAGTTGTACCATACACTGCATATTCTCCATCTGATTGGACCTAGAAAGAAAGATAAAAGCCACAATTCCAGGTGAAAATGACTGACATTTTGACTACTACATATTACTGGATGGTAACAAAAGCAGTAAGATTTCTACATGGACAAAGAACTGTACAAACTACGGTATATGTCATCATCATAAATATCATCATCATAACCATGAATCCTGCTACACAAATACCACAGTATATTTTCTTTTTTTCTAAAATACAAAACCATACAGCTCCTGTGTAAATTTCAGCATGCCTAAAAATAAGCAATATAATCATTATATTGATCTTTTTCTATTATTTAAAGTAGGTTCACTGGTCTTTTTGGAAATTTAATACAATACTGACAGTATAACCGAAATATCCCACTTCCCAATACCTGTCAAGGAAATGACCAGCAAGACTAACCAGTTAATACAAAACAAATGCTGTAACTGTAACACAGGGGTCAAAAACTCCTTAGGCCAATACTTTAAGGAGGCCTTGGAAGTTACTCATTGTTACAACCATCAAAGCTGAGTCAAAAGTGAGAAGGTGTATCATGGCTGAATACTGGACCTAAATTCATACTGACATATTTCCAATGGTAGACACAGCAGATGCATCTATACAATACTATTAAGGGTTGTTTGATAGCTTTTTCTGAAGAAAAGCAGTTATTAAGACTTTATTTAAAAGTCTGTGATTCTGTATCAAAACAAAGTGCTTATGGTTGTGAGTCATGGTGTTCTGATTCACATCCACAACAGCTTGGGGCTGTAACAACAACTGTAAATCAGCAGAATTACATCTCTACTGAGGTAAAATATGCCACCTTACATCATTTATCACCAGCCCTACCCTCCCTTCCTTTATAACACCATCGATATTCAGTAAATACAGTACCGTACTGAAAAGCCATGGGGATATCACAAACCCTCGTGTTTTTCCATCTCTAATACTGAACCACACGTTTAGATATTCATCTACTTTTAAGCATGTTTGATTACCACCAGTCAACATCCTTCTTTTTAATCCCCCCCCCACACACACAGTCCTTTCTTAGGCACTCTGTCACAGGATTTCTCCAGCTTACACATGCTTTCTCCACTACAGAATTATTTCTACTGCATATACTGATCCACATGTCCCCTACTACTCCTACATCCATTGGAATATTATTTACCACACATCCTGGTTCATTCCTTACCAACTTTATTACTGCATTACTTTCCCATATGAGGCCTCCCATGGAGTAACACCGAACAAGCGATAAACAATAAACTGAGAAAATGGATATTAAACAATAGATTTTTTTTTTTCATTCAGAGTTCTTCCTCAGAACACCACCATGAAAATAATAAAAGGTATGCAATGGAGGAACTTTAATGATGCCATGTGTCTATAATTCAAGATTATATCCTCCACTATGCTTGTTTCAATTCTAGTGTGTTCAGCAAACTCCCTGGAGCTCCTCATACGGATTCTCTACAACCTTCAAAAATTTATTCCACAATAATGCCTGCATTCACTTTGGTCATCTTCATTTCTGTATAAAGACACAGTCAGTCTTCTTTCAATCCATGGCAATGAATCCATTCATCCATTCCTTCTGGCATATTTCTCATATAATTTTCATTCCACCCTCTCCTTATTTCATTATCTCAACAAATGCCTCATCAACACCTACTTCCTTTTCATTCTTCAATCTCTTCACAGGAATCTTAGCCTCAGCCATGGTCAAATTCTCAGGCACCACCAATACCAGTAAAATAATAAAATCAAAGTCTTACTGGTGAGTGAAAGTATGCATTCCCTGTCTGGTTCGAAGATTTAAAGTAGTAAGGGTGAGGGCGAGTATCCCAGCATCGATAGATCGCAGGTCACGTATCTCTTCGGTGGCATGAACTTGAAATGATGTATACTTCATGAGATCAGTACTGAGGTAAGATGTTACATGCCCCTGTTAAAAAGAATACTGGTATCCATACTGGTAAAATGGATTAAAATATAAAAGTCATAATATAATTAAGTAACAGCTCGACTGAAGAGTACATTCATTACTGCAACTAGGGTTACAACTGACAAATGTGGCAGTTAATAACAACACAAGCATTTCTGATTTGTATCCCCATCATCATTAACTAATTCAATCTGAAGTAGGTTTCTCCTAGGCTGAATATAAATAATTTGAAAACTGAAAGAATGAAATAAAATGAAAATGTTGTGGTAAAGGAGTTAAAGGACACTTTCTAACCCCTTCAATATGATCTCTCTCTCTCCCCCTCTGTCTCTCTCTCCTCTTATTTAACCTGCCCCATCCCCACAATGTACGATGCATGTTGCAACTTTTTTTCACACTGAGACTCAACAATGTGCATCGAACGTTCTGCAACTGAAAGGCCCATCATTTGCACATTTTTCAAGTTTTGCAGGAGATTTTTGGTAGGCATATGTGGGAGGCCTTCCTCTACCCCCAGCCAGGCGGCAACATTGCCTGACCCCGTGTAACCACCCCCTCCCCCACCCTCAGGGGTTGCACCATTTTCTCACAACTCACCTGCTAGCAGTGACCTGGCCAGTAAAGACACATAGCACCACAGTCTCTCCGACGGCGAAATTCAAGGCGAAAGTGATTCCCAATGTGGAGGACAAAGATTACGTGACACCAGAGTTAGTAATGAACAGAAGTAATGAGGAGGTAACGTGGCCAAGGTAGGTGCAGTATGCTGATGTGTGTGGTGAGTGAACAACGCTTATATTGCCTATATTATTGTGTGAAAACCAATATACTCTTGTACGACATATAAATTCACACCAAATAAATAAATATCTACTAAGCTGAGTGGTTTTGGTTAAGTTTCCCTCGCATAGGGAGTGTCTTTTATTGAGCGCAGCTTCATAGAAAGCGGTAGCCAGGTGAGGGGCCTCTCACCTGTTTAGGGCATTTTTAACTTCAGGTGAGCGTTTTCTCGCTGAATTTTTGATGTTTCTCACCAAAAGTGGAGGTTTGAGCCAAAAAATGACAAGTTGAAAATTGGTCAGGTTCTAGGGGTGAGTTGGGTAAAAAAGTGGTCGGTACAGGGCAGGTTAAATATCATGTGAAAGCGGTATGAAGAAAACAAACAGGACAACACCGTATGAAGTTACATACCATATAAATATGTGGGAAGATACTATAATACATTCCTTCCATATCCCTGGTCATCCTCTTTTCAGGAAGGGGTGTGAATTTAAGTGTGTGCCTAAGTGTACATTAGGGAGGAAGAGGGAAGGCCACTACATAAAGCAATACTAAAAATGGTAGTCTTTCTCCCTCCCTCTTAGCCACAATGTTGTATCTTATTCCCTCCTCTATTCTATGGATATTCCACTGGTCACTACTCTTCTGAACTCTGATTGCATCAATTTCCCATTACAGCAGTAACACAGCATCTCTCCAGTTACAAACTTCCACTTTTTTTCTGTCAAACATCTGACCATTATATTTCCTACTCCACAGCTAGGTGAGAGAGGGAGACATCATTTTTCCAAGTAGTAGTAGTAGTAAGTAGTAGTAGTAGTAAGTAGTAGTAGTAGTAGTACTAGTAGTAGTTGTAGTAGGAGAGGAGGAGGGAGATTCTGACTGAAAGTATCAGAGAAAATTTTGGGTTCACAATGGAAAACTTATGGATATCATTTTGGGAAAAACTATGTTATTTTTTACAGTTCCTGTATGCCTCTAAGTATCACAGTCTCCAGCAATGGAGTGGCATTGCACAATTTTAGTCTGCCTGTCAGTCTGATATACACACTTAGTCAACTCTCTACCTTAGTCTCCTTCCTTCTGCCCATAGCCCCAGAATTTTAATTTGTAGACCAGCCTAATGATGAGCAAAATCATCTGCCATCATCCAGAAACAGATAACTTGCAACCTGAATTTTAAAGGTCACAAACAATGTGTCCTGGCAAGTAAAGCTGAAAATTTCAGCTTCTTCTGTTGAATTTTCTCTGGAAGAGAATTTTTGCAGGCTGTCAGCATTTAGCATTTTCTTTTTAAGTTGTAAATACCTGTACTAATAATAATAACCTTCATAATGAAAGCTTAGAGTAATAGGATACTGTATTACAAGCACAACAAAGAAGTCACACTCACACCACTATTTCCTGCCCAGACCAACTCCTCCTTACGGTCAATATGGACAGAAGATGCTTCAAAATGTGGTCCCCCATCCATTATCACGCTGTGGCTCTCCTGGAACTCTCCACCACCCATAAACTCTCCATCTGGTGCATCATGAGCAAATTCTCCCCCTGCTGAGAATGCCTCCCCTCCCTCATTCCCAAACATATCAGCATATACTGAGCTTTCCTCACTGAATGTGCTGCCCTCATTGTAGCCTGCAAAAATAAAGATGAATTAGTTCCCTTTATGCAGAGAAGGGATTACATCCTGGCCATCATGTGATGTTTACAGTATACCTGTATATACAGTATGTACTATGGAGTCTGATGTAGAACGAAGAACTGTACATTGCACTAACCTAATATTTCATCCCCAAACTGAACTGCAGAGAAGTCCATTGCCACAGAAATTTTGAGATCCTACCTGGAAAAAAAAAAAAAAAGGTAATTACTAGTATGGTTCAATCATGATAAACAGTCAACAGGTACCCTGCAACATTTCTTCTAAAGGCACTCACACAATGTCCATACATACAGTACCATGATCAGCGAGAAATAGGGTTAGATGGTGACACTGATGATGAAACTCGTTCCCAATTACTTATAGTTTAAATTTTGACCAGTTTTACAAAGGACATTCATTACTGATATCTGAATACAGTACAGAAATCCCTCAATTATCTGAGGGATTACAGTACTGTACTCAATTATCCGGGGGATAATGAACAATATCCCCTTACTATAGTACTGTAAAAGTCTACTCATTCAGCATCTGGTCTTACGGTAATTCCAGTTTTGGGGTGGTTTTTATAAATAGTCCCATTACAAAATTTATCTCCTCTTCCAGCACATATTTGCAGAGCTGACTGGCACCCATGACGGGGTCGCCAGCTTGTCACTGGTACCCGTGCGCCCATAGTTGCCAATTTGGTGATGTTGGTGCTAGATCTAGTGCTTTTCATAATTTAGCTCCAATACTGTAACAGATATTCTTCTATATCTAGCACATATTGAAGTCCAATTAACTGCAAAAATTTGAACAGTTCACCTGTAGCTTAGCGCTTTTGAAGATTTCAGTTTGCCAAAACTGCATGCACCATCAGCCATCACGACTCGTGAGTGTCTGGCTTTGTGATCAGGACCTTTCAAGAGTTTGGAAACTTTGTCATGCTATTTTATGGTGCACATACCATATGTAAATACACTAGGCAGAGATAAGTTCTTGTGTACTGTATCATTAAATACATTTAAAATAAGTTGCTTATTAAATGTTTAGTGCTTAGGGTTGACCTATAATACCTGCTAGACACTGTAATTGCACTGGGATGACCATCCTTGATTGCTACAAACTTTTTGGTAGGTTTTCTTGGTCATTCAGAGGTTTCTGCTCTTTCGGCACTTGCTTGGTCCCAAAGATGACGAATGAGAGGACTTTTACTGTATACCCAGACCCTACCTATACCCAACTTCCAACCTATACATAACCTATTTGTACAGTACCTCTGCTTACTTTGGCAGTGTTTTCCAGTCATTCAGGCATATCTAGACACCAAAACACACAGGGATATTCAAATTAATGCTAAACACCAAGAAAACCATGAAAAAAAAAACTGAAAACCAAAAAATGCCCTACCTATACACTATTTTGTGTACACTGCCCTTCCTATTTTGGCACTGTTTTCACATCAATCTGCCATATTTAGACATCAAAACACACATGGGATTATCCATATTAATGCTTAACACCAAGGAAACAATGCATAAACAATAAACATCCACAAAAATCCTCAAGACAGTTCGAAAATCAGTTATCTGACACCAGTGATAACTGCTCCCAGGCCACAAACAAATTCCATGGCCAAATATGCCACCGGAAATTGGTTAATTTGGTATAAATGGTATACTGTACCATCATCTCTGCTGGTGTTTATACTATAAGATAAGCTAATAAAAACACAGAAAACTGATGAGTAAAACTACAGAAATGCAGTGAAAATAAAGTGTTCTAGAGTAAACATTACCTTCATATAACTTCCCACAATCCTGGTGCAAAATTTTGTCAGCACCTTCCAAGAGTTAAGCAAATGTCTTGATGCAGAATTTTATGAGCTTTCTTGTGGTCACTTTAGAATTTCAATACAACCAATAGTATTCAAATAAATCGCAAAAAAATTTAAAACTCACGAGTCAGTGCTATCAGCGCGAAGGAGGGGAGGGACTGAGCGAGTCATGGGGGGGGAGCTGGGAGGGTATGAAGGAGGGACGGGAGGGGTGGGGGAAGCGAGGCTGTGGGCAGGATTTTCAACCTTCTGTCACGAGGCAGACGGGCGCTTTTACCATACATTTACTTGTGGCTTGTACAGTAGTCTGTTAGACGCATGGTGGCGATTCGGAAACAAAACTCCCTGTGACCGTGTGACTTTGGACGTTCAGTAGAGAGGCGGAGAGCTGCTGTCACTGATCATGTACTCATGGTTTATAGTCTGTGTTCGATGCATGGTGGCAGTTGTGAAAGACTTAGCCCGGTGGCTGCACGACTTTGGACATTCAGTGGGGATGCGTTCGGACATTTTGACACCGCTTGTGGGTTATAGTCATATCACTTGGGTGCTAGAGGTTCGTTCCGAGTGACTGGACCAGAATGCGACTTTAACCATTCAGTGCAGGGGCGGACGGACATTTTAGCTCTGGTTATGGGTTACGGCCTATTTCCCGCTCATGGCTCGATCCCAGCGGCAATGATACTGAATGTTTTAACATATCAGCTGACCAGCCAAAGTTCTCAGGACTTTCAAGTCCGGATAATAGCAAGTAAATTCAGATAATGGTTTAACAGAGCCAAGGTCCAGAGTCCGGATAATGAACAGGTCCAGATACTGCACGTTCGGAAATGAGGGATTACTGTACGTAATACAGTATGCGTATAATAGAAA
>JAGKTI010010805.1:16418-27748 GCA_018397915.1 Birgus latro
AGGGGACAAAGTGACATGGAGGCGATTTGTCTGTGGCCACCCCGTTCGGGATTGAGGCGTCTGGCAATAGATAGATAGACTACCACCATGAATCACTTCTTTATGCCTCTCCCCCTCAAAAACTATGTGTTCCTCCCTAAATCTAGTGATGTTCATAAAGGTAAATTTTACCTACCAGTAATTAGCAATGTAGAACCAGTTCATTAATTCAGCATACATCTGGAACCTAATGAAACTTATCACAAGTTAATGCACAACTGCCAACCTAAGCACTGGGTCCAGCTGTGACTGATTCTGTGAAAAAAAGAAAAAAAAATCCAGAATCAATCTTGCATAATTTAAGCACTTAATGTGCTTAAATTATGCAAGATTGATTCTGGATTAAGTACCTTGCTTAATAATTATGTATGGTACGTTGTGCAATATGCCTTGTAAAACACTACTGTACAGTATTACAGTACAGTACAGTATTTTGGTATTACATCCAACAGCACTGAATTGAACATGCCCACCAGTCAGACAATTCTAATCAATTTCTCTGGTATAAACATGTATTGCAAATGCATTTTTAGCACTTACTAAAATGGTAGGTGGTGGTGACCCATACCCATGCACTTGATATAATGCTGCCTACATCTTCCTTCATCTTTACACTTCCTTTTCTGTGTCTGCCTACTGTTCCTATTGTTCTCATCTCTCCTGTTACTTTTTATTACCTGCACTCTCCTTTCCACATCAGGTGACTCAACACCCTATGACAAGCCTAATGGTTTCCTATAACCCAGGCAACCATTTTCAATGCTGGGTGGTAGCCATACTGCCTAATAACAAAGTGATATGGAGCCTACTGTGGTGCTCATTAACCGGATGGAGAGACGCAAATGCGATGTCCATCCAGAAACCAAGCCTCTTTAATCTTCCCCATGCCTCACTGTGGCACAAGCAGGTGCTATCTACCACAAGGAAACATAAGTTCATTGCATGGAATGGCCCTGCAGGGGAGTTTTTGCCTGTGGTTGATGGGTATGCTTGGCCAGACAGACCAAGGTTCCCCAACAACAACTACAGGTATACCTCGATATACGATACCCCTAGATGCAATACCTTGGCTTAACGATGGGGGTAGAAATACAGTACCACCATACCCAACCTAACGATGGTCAAACCCTGGTTTAATGATGATTTTTTTTTTTTTACAGATTTTGATGATATTTTAGACTGAAATTGTAGTTTAGTTTGATTTACAAACTGTTTATAGACTTAGATTAATGTGTTTTAGCCATAGCTGGGGTGAACATTTCCATTTTGGGGTACAGCTTACTAAGCTTGATTTTTTCCAGACTTAAATTTGATGATTTTCAGAGTTTATTTGTCAGTTTTAGTGAGTTATTAACAGCTGTTAGCTTCTTTTACAGCTATTAAGCAATTTAGATTGGCTTTAAACTTGTTTCTGGACTCATTTGGTGGGTTTAGGACTTGGTTGGGGGGTGGGGGACCCAATCCTCAGAATCGCATCCCTATACTGTATTTTACACGTTAAATCTACCCCGAGATACGATACCCCGCCTAACGATGGGTTTTTACTTAACCAGTTGAATCGTTAAACTGGGGTATACCTGTACAGGTTAACAGGAAGCTGGGTGGGGGACTGTCCAGCTCTTAACTCTGTCCATTATCACACTGGCAATTTTCTCATTTAATGCCAATACTCAACTTGGCGACTAATCGATAGCTCCCCCACCTTTTTTTTTTTCCTTTTTTGTGTGACTCATTCTATTTCTGCCTTCATTTCTGTGAGGAGTAACCATTTTTTTAAAATATATTCCCATAAAATAAGTGAACTGCATGCCATTTTAGGCAACCAATCCTAACCCCACTTAAACTAACCAAGACCCTGAGGAATTCAGTCCCTGAAAAATACTTCAGTTACTAACTTACATATAATAAATGAGACCAGGAATGGGAAAGTGCCTGTTACTCACAAAGGTCATGGTGAAACTGAGCTGCCATCAGCCAGGAAGCAACACATAGCCAGAGACTGGCTTGAGCAATTCACGATATGTTCCTCTTGACTTCCTACTGGCTTGATTTTAAAATGCTGAAGCTCCATTAATGATTTCCAATGGGTGCCACAGAATAAGGGTGTCTGCACGGATGAGACCCAGCCACTGAATACCCCCAGAATAACCAGATCAATTCTGGACTGAAATGAAAACACTGTAACGCTGTGCCATCACATCTGCACTTACATCAGGTTAGGTAAGATTCAATTAGGTCTGGTTAGGTTAGCTCATTCTAACATGGATAGAGCAAGGAACAGAAACTAAAAAATCTCCCTCCCCTCCATAATTGCTATGTATTGTACTTAAACAGGAATTTGCAATAGATGTTCACTGAAGAAAAATTGCTTCAAACAGCATGATCTAGCTATGTGGCAGGCATATTGTTTTCAGTATCTGTTAGTTGAGAAGTTGAGTGCAGCTAATTCCTAAAATTTCCATGCATCATAAACCTCAGGCTATTCTTTAATTTGGCTCATAATGGCCCAACAGTTTTCCCAGTCTGTTCTACATCTTCGCATCAAATTGGGGGGAGGGGGTCACTTCTATAACATTTTCTTCCAAAATGCATCTTAGTTTGTTCTGGCCTGATTGGCTTCCAAGGTCAGATTTTGTAGCAGCTTGGTGGGGAAGAGCCCCCCAACTAGGTAACAGTTTTTTTCAATGGTTCTTCATGTGTTTCAAATTACTGTATTTGTACCCTAATGATCATTTTTGTCATCCTCAGTAGCTATATATATATGCCTTATTTTGCCATGGAAGGGTACACGAAAGTGTGGATGAAAACAAACAAAAAAGAAGGCATTTCTAATAATAATTAGCTACCATAAAAACATTCAATTTACTATATATAAAAACCTATCAGAAAAACCAAAGTTGGTGAAAATGCAGAACTCCCACACACAGAATTTACAATTGTAAACTGGTAGCTATGTTTCTCAGTCAACCATAATGTTGTTATCACTCTGTGAGATGAATAAAGTTGCAGAAATATGTAACTTTGAAGATATGAACTTTGCATCTCTAGTTTTACAAGCAAACCATGGAAAATGGCACTCACCATGTCGAACTTTGAGGCTCATTCAGTCCCAAAGTCAATCCATCATTAATCATCCATCCCTGCTAACCTACTCTGAAATTACTTAATCTAACCGATCTATAACACAACTTAATCTAATTAAATTCAACCTAACCTAACTAACTATAATCATTTGGAGATTATATAATTAGTTTCCAGTACGAATCAATCCACAGTCGTCTGCAGGATGCCATTGCTGACATCAGCAAATCTAACTTACTTTGGCTTACTTAAGTGTATTCTGGATAATTTAGTAAAACACAATGGAATAAAGGCAGAATATAAAAGAGAAGTGGAGGAGCGATTGGGTAAATATGATTTGGAGCAGATGGGGGACGTGGAAGGTGTGTGCAAGATATTCGCAGAAAAAATCTGTGCAGTATGTGAGGTGGTGTGTGGGGTGAAGAGAAGATGAAAGGGGGTGCAAGGAACAGCATGGTGGAATGAAGAGGTGAGACAGACTGTAGCACTAAAGAAGAAAGAATATACAGTAGTGAGTGGATGAGAAACAGGGGTTTGGAGGAAGCTGAGAGACAGAAGTGAGAGTTATATGTAGAGAGGAAGAAAGAGGTGAAAAGATTAGTAAGAGAGAGTAAGAAGAGAGCAGATGAGGAATTTGGAAGGAATTTGAGTGTAAAGTGGAGGGAATATAAGAAAATGTTCTGGAATGAGGTAAAGAGAGTCAGAGAGGGTGATATGGAAGGAAGTCGTGGAGTGAAAGATAAAAATGGTAGATTGCTAGTGGAAAAGGGAGAAAAGTGAGTAGGCTAGATGGAGAGCACACTTTATGGAACTGCTGAACACAGAGAATGAAAGTAATGTGAGTATAACTGGCAGGGGAATGGCTGGGAGGAGGACGAAAGTGAGAAGAGAGGAAGAAATCAGTTGGATAGAAGTAGCTAGAGGAAGTAATGAAGAAAGTCAAAATGGGGAAAGCCCCAGGAACTGATGGAGTGTGTGGTGAAATACTGAAGCATGGGGTAGAAATAGTTGTAAAATGGATATGGAAGATGTGCAGATTGGCCTGGAAGTAAGGTAGAGTCACGGAGAATTGGAAGTCGGGTATAATCATTCCCCTGTACAAAAGAAAAGGGGAAAAAGAAGTGCATGGTAATGATAAGGGCATTTGTCTTCTTAGTGTAATTGGAAAAGTAGCTATATGGTAGGATACTTACTGATGAGTTAGGGAAATAACAGAGGAATTAGTTGGAGAAAAACAGGGAGGATTTAGGAAGGGAAGGGGTTGCATAGACCAGATATTTTTTTTGTCTTTAATGGAAAAGTTTCTAGAGAAGAGAAAGAATTTGAACCATATGTGGCCTTCATGGATTTGGAGAAAGCATATGACAGAGTGGATTGACAAGGAATGTGGAAAGTATTAAGAATATAAGGAGTAAATGGGAAGTTGCTGAATGTCGTGAAGAGCATGTATGAAGGGGCTAAGGCTGCAGTACGTGTGGATAGTGAATTGAGCAAGTTTTTCTATTTGAATGTTGGATTGAAACAGGGAAGTGTCATGTCCCCATGGTTGTTCAATCTGTATATGGATGGGGTTATAAAAGAGGTAGCTACCATACATGGTAGGGCAGTGGATGTTGGAGTGACCCTAATAAGAGAGGGCAGTGTTTGGAAACTCCCTGTACTATTGTTTGCAGCTGATACGGTCTTGTTAAATGACGACGATGGGGAAATGCAAGGCTTGGTGGATGAGTCTGGGAGAGTAAGTAAGAAACAGAATCTAAAGGTGAATGCAGGAAAGAGTAAAGTTACGGTCACTGAGAGAAATGAAGCCACTGAATGTACAGTGAGGCTGAATGCAGAGGAAATGGAAAATGTGAGTGGGTTTACATACTTGGGTACTTATGATGAGTAAGGATGGCAGTTTGGAGGGAGAAGTGCTTGAAAGCATACAAGAGGGAAGAAAGGTTGCTGGTTTGTTGAAAGCAGTGATAAGGAACTGGGAAGTGAGCACTGATGTAAAAAAGCTACTGCATGACACTATTGTGATACCTACCCTAACGTATGGAAATGGAGCTTGGACCCTGTTGGAAGGACACAAGAATGGAAGCAGGGGAAATAAGTTATTAGTGAGGAGCATTAGGAGTTACTCGGAGAGAGACTGACAAATGAGGAAGTAAAGGAGCATTGTAGCATGGATGTGGATGTGACAGAAAGCGTTAAGAGAAATATACTAAGGTGGTTTGGCCATGTGGAGAGGATGGAGGGCGAGAGACTAACGAGAAGAGTGTATGCAAGTGCGGTGATGGGGGAAGAGGGAGGGGGAGGCCGAAGAGGGAGGGGGAGGCCGAAGAGGGAGGGGGAGGCCGAAGATGAGATGGAGGGATGGAGTGGAGAGGTATATGAGAGAAGGGGGAGGCCGAAGAGGGAGGGGGAGGCCGAAGATGAGATGGAGGGATGGAGTGGAGAGGTATATGAGAGAAGGGGGTGTGAGCTGGGAGCAGGGCAGTGAAATGGCACTGGACAGGGCGACATGAAGGCAATTTGTTTGTGGCCACCCCTTACAGGATTAAGGCATTTGGCAATAGATAGATAGATAGATAGATGACAGTTAAGCAGCAATTCAAGCTGTTTTCATATAAACTCACATTCTTAAGGAAATTAATTTTAGTACTAGACACATCACAGGTGATTAAAATTTGATTCTGGAACAAAAGAATACTGAAGAGAACAAACAAAATACCTGTACCATATACCTACTTTGCAATATTAAAGAAAGATGCCCGAATGCCCCCGATAGCATATTTACTGCTGATCCTGCTAACTGAACACTGTCAGTACACTAAAGAAACTTAAATGTAAACATTAAAAAAAAAAATACATAGCAGTGGAAGCCTAACTGGAGAGCCACTGAAACCTAACTGGAAATCTTCACCCCCTAACCCCCCTATGATTACAACCTACTTCACAGCATGCAAACTAAAATGTGCATTACTGCTCATAAAACCTGCACTGAAACAGTATTCTGCAATAAAAGCATTCAGTAATCATCACATGACCATAGGTTGGTGAGGGTAAGTGATCATAAAGCAAATCTTTATGGCCATACATCAGACAGGAGATATCCATTAAAATTTGATACAGGTTAGCAAAATAATGCTTGGGGATTAAGTTAAAACACTTCACATTCCATAAACTCTCCACTCTTCCTATTTCTACCATCTGTCCTGTAACTTTTCATTACAGTTCTCTTCTTTCCTTCTCGGGTGGCTTTACACTGAGTGGCAAGCCTAATGGTTCCCTGTATATGCACCAGGAAACCATTTACAATGCTGGGTGGTAACCATATAACCAACCTACATGTCAATATGTGGGTTGATGAAAGGTTAGTGCCCCTCCCCATAAACCACTAACTCAAAGACAAATAGCCACCCCTTACAGGATTATGGCATCAGGCTATAGATGGACAGATAGATATTCCATAAAATATATGATATAGATACACAGTACAACATACAATAATGGAACCCCTTATTTATAAACATTTAAAAAAAAAAATTTAAAGTCCACCATACTGCACAAATCTATTAAAAATAACAAAGGATGCTGTCAATCCCTCATTCCAACAGGAAATTTGGGAATGCTATGTGACTGTTGTCACATTTTATTGATAATTTTACTTTTTTTTTGTGGTTCCTTACAGAATGCTGTTCAGTTTTCCTTCCACTGAACTTTGGAAATGACTGTCATCTAGCCTTTTGACACTCTACGACTACCATAATCCCTCCCTTTCAAAAGGCCAGTTGGTGAAACTGACTAGATAGGCACAGCAATTCCACTTGCCTTCTTACAATCTCACGTTCTTAGCGAAAGCAATTTTAGTACAATATGCAACACAAATAACAGCTTGTTGACTTCAGAAATATTAGATAGAGCCAGCAGCTTAATAGTCCCAAACTCGACACAACAATAGGGGGAAGAAAATGGATTGTTTGTACGGCTGTATTGTACTGCTTGGCTACTTCCCTATCACCAATGATCAAAAACAAATATAACCAAATGATACGTAAACGAAAGAAACCAAACCAGAGAGGATCAATGGCTTGCACAACAACCTTACCACAAGTAAACCATCACGAAACCTCATTCCAATGCAACTCTTCAGGTTTCGGTCCTACTAAAAACTGCCCGAGTTCGGGAAAACAAACTACTGTAATAGCAACAAAGAATTCTACAAACAGCTAAATAGTTTTAAACTACTGAATTATAATACTACAGATACATTTATCATGTATCAAGTATGTAACTCTGACGGTTGCAACTGTAATCTAACTAGAGAATTTCTATCCTGCGCAGAGCTCATAGATGTTGTTGTTGTTGTTAAGATATTTCCACCTGACAGTCAGAGTGGAAGCGGGCCAAGGGTGGAAGGCCCGCCAGTGAAAGTCGAAAATCAAAATTCAGGGGTAGCTTGGAGCTATGCTGGAAATTTAATATAAAATTTAATATGGGTATTGAACAGGTGTGAATAAAGTGTGTTTCTTCAACTTAGCCACGATGTTCTGGGCAATGGCTTCAGTGTCAATGTCAGTGGAGGCAAGAGGGTCGAGGCTGGAGTCCTTCGGAGGCTGGAGGTCCCGAACATGAGCAAAGGAGGTGGAAGGGGAAGATGGGGAGGGTGGGAGACATAGATTGTCCGTCTCTATCTCCTCGGCAGGAAGTCGCCGTTGGTTCTTCCCCTTTTTCTTTTTCCTGGGTACAGGAGGGGGCGACGGAGAAACACGAGCCTCCACGATGGCCTGGAGGTCTGCTGGTGCACCGTCAGGAGTGGATGCGGTGGCCCCAACGACAGCAGCTGGAGGTGGTGAAGGAGGGGCGTGATCATCCTCGTCCCGTAGGATGGAAGGATCGGGAGAGGCGGCCCTACTCACAGCTGCTGACGGCGGGCGGCTGTGGCTGTCGGTTGTGGCGGCCGAGGGCGTGGCAGGGGTGTTGGAGGAGAAGGCAGTCGCCCTGGTAAGTGGAGCGTCGAGCTGCAGCCTTTTCCGCGGTGTTGTGCGGGGTTGGGGAGGCTGCAGCTTGATGGCGCGACGCTCCTGACGAAGGGCAGGCTGTGTATCACAGGCGAAGCTCCGTGGGATAACAAGGCGCGGCAGCCCGTTCTTCTCGAAAATCTGAGGGAGAAGAACAAGCATCGCAGCCTTGTCGTCACCACAGAACGCCTTCGCCGTTGCAATGCACATGGTGACAATTGTATCCACATCACCATTACATCAAGGGGGCACAGGGCGGCGCCCCTGAGCCGTGGGGCGCCGCCGTGCATAGACAGAGCCTTGCACAGCTGCACCCCCCGGCCCAGTGACGTCTCTAGCCTCGGGACCCTTCGGTGTATGGTGAAGCTGGAATTCAACACTCACCCTCGCCTGATGAGCGCCTAAGACGTCGTGAAGTGGGAGCAGTGATCCCCAGACGATGCACAAAAACATCAGTTCCAGTATCCTGGCGCCTGATGAATCCGTATCCCGCCTTCACACTGTACCACTTGACAACGCCTGTGATGGTCTGCGCTCTGGGCAACCCTCCCGTGTCAGTTGTGGCCCCCCTCGACGGGTCGTAGGCCGAGACACAAGTGGAAGTCATGGTTGAAAGGTGCCTGGGGTAGACCTCTTGACACCACGGCTGCCAGCGCGAGAATCCAGCTCATAGGTATGAGCAACATTTATCAAGCACTCCGCTACCTAGCAATAACCGCTAACAACTGTGCGTCCAAGCCAGTGGGAGGGATCTAAAAAAAAAAAATGAGGGTCATGTGTAGACTGTGTGGTCAACTAAACAGTTGTGATGATATAAAACGGAGGACGAGAAGCGTAATTGTTATGCCACGTACTCAGAGATCAATGAGTATGTGGGTCTGGTATCGGGTTCTTTCCAAGACCGGGTCCAGCATGCAACCAAAGGAACAGGGCTTAAAAACACAGGCTAACCAGTCTTACACGTATATTACCCACAAAGAATACTGTGACTTGACACAATACATTATGATGGATTACACACGCTATGTGAGTTATAAGGATCTGATATTGGGACTAGTGGACTGGTAAGATAACTGCAGGTGGTGCCCAGGTGTGGGAGGTGTCTCGTCAGGTGAGCGCTCTCTGAAGGAATGCGGAGCCACTGTTTTATTCTTGATCGTCGGGCGAGGGTTGCTGGGTGATGTAGAGGGAGGCCTTTCACTGGAAGGGCCTCCATTGGTGTGTTGGCCCTCAGGGCTGGGGCCAAGCTGGTTTAATAGGTGCGCTTCCTTGCGCCCGCCCTTGGTGGTGGGAAGTTCACCAGCTTGTCTGGGGGGGGGGTCTTGGTCTTGAGTTCTGGGGGTGTCCCTCTGCGTTTGGTGTCTGCAGTCTCGCCTTCGCCGGAAGTCCGACAGGAGCTGCCTGCGGTCTCTCCTTTCCAGGGAGCCCGTCAGAGGTTTCCAGCTATCTCGTCTCCTTCGGGAGTCCGACAGGGACTGGTGACTTTGGGGCGCTGGTTGTCATGAGTGTACCCCAGGACTCATTATAGGGCCACTCCAGACCTCTTCCAGCAGTGACTCCACTGAGGAGCCCGCTCTGCCTCTTCAGGAGTAAGGCGAGCAAGGAGGCTCAGGGTGGGGGCAGCAGGTGAGGGACGCACAATTGGCGCTCCCTCACTGGAGAGCACGGTGGGGATCACCGCAGTCCTGCTTGGGGTGGGGGATGCAGGTGAGGGAAGCACAGTAGGAGTTCCCACCCCGGCAAGCACAGTGGGCGTCGCCGCGATCCTGCTCAGAGTGGAGGCTGCAGGTGAAGGAAGCACGGTGGGCATTCTTTCCCCGTCGAGCATGGTGAACGTCGCCATGGTCTTGCTTGAGGCAGGGACTGCAGATGAGGGAAGCACAGTGGGCTTTCCCTCCCTGGTGAGCATGGTGTGCGTCGTTGCGGTCCTGCTTGGGGAGTCTGCTGGCACACAGATCCCTTCCCAATTCCATTTAGCGCCAGTCCAGGAGGAGGGTAATGCGGCAGGGCAACACACCTCCAGTCGACTCTGTTGAGGGGAAGAGGGGCACATGGTGGTTGGGGACAGATGTCCGTCTTGTCCCGAATGCTCGTTCGTTTGTTGCACATCTACATGGTCTGCCCTTGGTACCACCCCATACCTATCTTGTATTTCAGTAATCTTAGAGGGGGTGTGTGCCTTCTGTTACCTAGCCATAGTTGATGATAAATGTACTGCTTCAAGCCAATGTAAGCAAAATGCTACTGAGCATCAGTGGAGAATATGTACAAAATACATGTACAACAAAAGGAAGGGAAGATCTGAAACAAAGAGAGAGTGTAGTGGCAGGAGAGTGTAGTAGGTGAGGTGGTGGTGGAAAGTGTTGTGGCCATCACTCACCGACCTTCTGATAAGGCAATGCTATACTGTCACTTTCAGCCAGGGCTGGTACTGATTTGTTCACTGTATTTCTTTACAGCTCTAATACCACTCCTTACTCCTCTATATATCATATGAATGCCACTGTATTTCATAACATAATATGTAACTTATTTTTTATCAAAGGGTCTGTGGCTGCACCCGAAACAATGGTGTGGCCACACCCACAAGTGTCCAATTTTTTTATTTTTTTTTTTGCATGGAAGAAGGAACCAAAGGCCATTGGCCTGCATACTGTTCTTTTAAAGAAAAAGCAAAGAAAGTAAAAAAGAGAGCCAAATTCAAGATCCATTGAAAGACTGGAGATCATAGGAAGTAGGAAATACAGACAGAGGAAGACAGTTCCAGAGTTGACCAGTTGCATAAATGAAAGACTGGGAGTAACGGTTAACTCTTGCATTAGAGAGCTGGACAGAAAAGGGATGAGAGTTTGTTGCTAGACGGGTACTACGTGCCCGTCGTATAGGTGGAGGGATGCAAGCAGACAGTTCAGAAGAACAGTGACCATTGAAGTAGCGATAGAAGAGAGATAAAGATGCAACAGTGCGGTGAAGAGACAATGGTTGAAGGGAATCAGTAAGAGGAGGAGAGTTAATGAGACGAAAAGCCTTTGACTCCACCCTATTGAGAAGAGCTGCATGTGGGGAGCCTCCCCACACATGAGAGTTGTACTCCATACACGGGCGAATAAAACCCGTGTACAAGGTCAACAACTGTGCAGGGGTAAAGAAAGTACAGAATCGGCTTAGCACACCTAATCTCTTGGAAGCAGATTTCACAAG
>JAGKTI010010806.1:0-27747 GCA_018397915.1 Birgus latro
GTCTGAGGGAACTGGGCCAGTCCCACACCTTGAATACTAAATCGTGGTGGCCTGAAATTCAGTGAGCTTTATTTATTCGTGAGAATGAGTCTCCTTGGTTACTAGTCAAATACAAACCTCTAGTCTGACTACACTTGGCCATAAACTGAGTAAACTGAGGTAAAAGGGGTTAGGGATCTTTGCCAGGTTAGAATAAACGCACTGTAGGACCGGACCTGTGCATTAGGGACTTTGATATATGGATGTGGAGGGTGCAGACGTGCTGCTGTGTGCTCTCTCCTCTAGCTATTTGGGGCTTCCCCACCCCCATTAGTTTTTTTTTTTGTACCATTCTGGTGGCGACTAAGTTAGCTAACACTAACTCCACCCTGGTAGCTTGGTCCAATAGGTGTGTGTACCTATATCCTGAGACTGTCTTTGCTTACTTGCCTCTGCAGGGTCCCCCCCCCCCCCACTGATTGCACTGGGGTGTAAACAGAGACAGACGCGGCCTCCCGAAGGTGGTTTGAAAGGGCAATCTTAGACTTCGGTGGTGGACGCCCCTGCTGCCTCCCCCCCTTCAAGGGGGCAGATGGTCCTGACGAACCGTAAACTTCTATATGGATTGACCGACCCCAGATTGAACGACCCCAGACTCGTACACCCTTCGACATACCTGCAAATAATGCATTGTATGTCATCCTTCATGCAGTTGGTTCCACTACTCTGGCCATTCTCAATCCTTTAATTATCATTAAAGTGATTGATGGCTGTACTGATGAGATGGAACAGGTAAAAAAATATGCAAATGGAGACCTCCTCATAAAGACTCTTATTAACCTTCAGGTAAAGGACTTGTTAAAGCTCTGCAAGTTTCATTGCTATGACATCGGGCAGAAGATCTTGCTTCCCATAAATGCCAGCAAGGGTTTTATCACTTGCAGGGATCTCATGGTGATGAGTGAGGACGAGATCATATAGGAACTCGCTCAGCAAGGTTTCTTCACTGCTAGATTTATAACTAGGTTATCGGAGGGCATCAGGACAAAGACTGCAACCATCATTTTGACTTTTGGTAGTCTCTTCCCGGGCATTCAAAATTGGGTATGAAATTGTTCATGTACGGCTGTATATCCTAACCTTCCATGTTGCTTGAAATGCCAGCTGTATAGGCATACTGACAAATCTTGTGGGGCTTCCCAGCCAGTGTTTGACAGGTGTGCACGCCAGGATCATGATGCTGACATTACACATCCGAGACAGTATGCTGCTTTCACTTCAAGGGTGTTCACTTCACTTCCTCTAGGGACTATCCCAAGTGGAAGCAGGAGAAAGAGGTCTGCACAGTAAAGGGAACTAAAGGCATCTCCTACTACGAAGCTAGGAAGAAGGTGAAGGCATTGCATGAAACTTCCTCGCCAAACGCCTCCTATGCTTCGGTGGTGATGTCTCGTCCTGTAATGTGCTCTGTTGAAACACAGACTGACCCTGACACTGTTCCTCATGCCACACACTATTTCTCCATCTCAGCCTCCTGTCCGCTCCGTCCGCTCCAACTCTCTAACTGACATCCCTGTTGCAACTTCTCACTCTCAGGCTGCTGCTGCCTCTCAGTCAGTCAAGCCTAAACCGAAGTCTGACAAGTCTAGTAAGAGTAATATGACCACCCTCACGAAACAGTCACGTCCTCATGTTCTTCCAGCTTCTGCCCGAGCAATGGAGAGAAGGGCTAGCTCTTCGTTGGAGGAGTCTGGGAGCCTTGTCATTGACAAAAATATGAAGGTCTCCATCAGCACACCTAATGTCTGACTTGGCTCGTATCTTTGACTGGGGTAAAAATAATCTTGTTGTTTTTAATGCATCAAAGACACAATTCTTACACCTATCAACCCGCCAAAATCTTCCACGGGAGTACTCACTGATGTTTAATAATGTACAGCTCGCTCCTGCATCATCCTTGAACATGCTTGGGGTTTCATTCACTAGGGATTTATCATGGAAGGAACATATTACATCTCTTGTGAAATCTGCTTCCAAGAGCTTAGGTGTGCTAAGCCGACTCCGAACCTTCTTTACCCCTGCACAGTTGTTGACTTTGTATACGGGTTTTATTCGCCCCTGTTTAGAGTACAACTTATGTGTGGGGAGGCTCCCCACATGCAGCCCTTCTCAATAGGGTGGAGTCAAAGGCTTTTCGTCTCATTAACTCTCCTCCTCTTACTAGCTCCCTTCAACCTCCGTCTCTTCGTCACACTGTTGCATCTTTATCTTTTTTCTATCGCTACTTCAATGGCTACTGTTCCTCTGAACTGTCTGCTTGCATCCCTCCACCTCTACGACGGGCACGTAGCACCCGTCTAGCAACAACCTCTCATCCTTTTTCTGTCCATCTCTCTAATGCAAGAGTTAACCGTTATTCCCAGTCCTTCATTTATACAGCCGGTCAACTCTGGAACTGTCTTCCTCTGTCTGTATTTCCTACTTCCTATGATCTCCAGTCCTTCAAACGCAGTGTGTCCAGGCATCTCGAAATGAACAATGGATCTTGAATTTGGCTCTCTTTTTGTATTGTTTTTGTTTGTTCTTGGAAGGAACAGTTTGCGGGCCTACGGCCTTTGGTTCCTTCTTCCTTGCATATAAAAAAGAAAAAGAAAAAAGCAAGCACCGAGATAGGTCCCCTGATAGTTGCTGTTCTGTTGGCTGGCGGTATAAAAAAAAAAAAATAGCACATTGGCCACCCTCGTATATCTTAAACCATCACATCCACTGTGTTACAATGGAACTGTAGGACTCATTGGAATAAATTACACAGTATGGCAATTTTGCTACCTTTACACAGGCCAGACATTATTTGTTTACTGGGGACGCACTTGGTAGATCGCCCTGATCCTCCACAGTTCAAACACGACCACTCGTATAGAAGATAATTATGATGGTCACAGAGTTGCCATATATACACACAAATCACAACCACAAATAATTCTACTCTGGAAGCTGTCACCTGCAGAGTAAAATTTAATAACACGTATCTGTCTATTTGCTCTCTCTACTGTCCACCACATGGCCCCATTGATAGTGATGTTTTCAGTTCACAATCTAAACTTCTTCCTGGGAATAGGTTAGCATTGGTCGACTTTAAGTATTTGCACGAGAATCGAGAATCCTCAGCTGACTCTTTTTCTGTCCGAATAACTTACTTTTGTAGTTTTGGTGATAATGTTTTAAGTTTCTTCCCGCAGAGTCCAACTGAGACCACGGGATTAATTAGCCATATTCGCTTGTATCTGTATCTTTTGAATTACCGCAGAGTCCAACTGAGACCACGGGTTTACAGTATTCACGTTGTTATGCCGACAGACGCTCCATTAACTCATCATACCCGTTTATAATGTCATACCGTAGCTATTACTTTATTTGATTACTTTCTCTTTCAGGTTACTCAAACAGGTAGCTTACAGAAAGTAGTATAGAGTGTGACCTTTCCTTTCCAGTATTTCCAATGAAATTTCCATGTCAGTGTTTCCATGCTGCATGTTGGTTTTTCTCACTTTTTTCCTGGAGGGTTTGGAGGTGGGGGGAGCCTTCTTGCTTTACTATACTTATCCTTCAGCATGTAGAGATAGATCTTGTAGTCATAGCCTTCTCTGTAACAAGCAGCCTCGAAAGGACCAGAAAGTCTGTTGCTGTTTGGTTTCCTATGTAATTCCTATGTAAAAATCACTATCAATGGGTAGCCTGCGGACTGATGGTCGTGGGAATGAAGTAGCCGACCTAACACACGGTGCAGCCTCTATCTTCTGAACGTTGGTAGAGCGACTCGTGTAGATGATCATCTTGGTAACTTTTTGGGTACTGACTTATCTCTGGCCTCCCCAGGTATACATCAAGATTTCTTTTGGGACCCTTATGACGATTCTTTGGGGAAAGATCATTTAACCATCTGTCTTCCTTATACACGTGACAGTATTTCGGACCCTCCACCTCCAAAATCTGACCATAAGAAAGCAGATGAGGGGTCCTTCTCAAAGATCGCCGACTTGGATATATCTGGAGAGACCATATATTTCGTCAAAAATTTAACCAATTCCATAGTACACACCGCTGAGGCTGCTATTCCCAATACTTCTACAGTTCAGGCGAAGCATTAGCACATTGATGGATGCCAGACTGCCGACAAGCATTAAGGAAACACAATAGGAGATGCAGGATTTTTTATAGTCAGCCTTCTGGGAAAAGTTCATTGCATCCAAACAGGCACGGGCTGAGACAAGGAGAATAATAAGAAGGGCCAAACGTGACTCCTGGCGGTCTTTTGTGTCCACGGTGAATCATTTTACTCCACTCTGTAAAGTCTGGTCCACCATTAAAATATTAAGCCCTTACATCCCTGTTACCACCTTGCAAGTGAGTAATACAATCTACGACGAGCCTGTGGACATAGCTAACATCCTGGCCAGGAGTTTTTCTTATATAAGTAGCTCAGCCAATTACGATCAGCGTTTTCAGCATCATAAATGCAAGGCTGAGCTACAAATATTGGACTTTTCCGCGGAAGACGTAGACTCCCTATACAACCAAGAGTTTACGATATATGAACTGCTCCTTGCCCTGGTCCTGGACACCAGTCCAGGACCAGACACTACCACGGACGGTATGAACCAGCAGCTTAATCAGGAAAACCTGATTAAGCTGTTAGCACTGTACAAAGAGCTTTGGGCGTCCCGAACGTTCCCAGACTCATGGCACTTTGCTCACGTCATACCGATCCCCAAACAGGCTAATCGTCTTATGAATCCCACTTCATTTTGTCCTATTGTGTTGACTTCTTGTCTGTGTAAGGTCATGGAACGAATGGTTAATAACAGGCTTCTTTTTGTTTTTGAGTCAAAGACTTTGTTAAATAATCAACAATATGGCATCCATAAATACAGAAGTTCATGAAATCATTTAATGAATTTGGATCATGCCAATAAAGAATTCGTGATAAGGGCATTCTTGGACATCCATAAAGCCTATGACATGACATAGCGACACGGTGTACTAATGAAGCTCTGTGCTTATGATTTAAGAGGTAATTTGCCTATTTTAATTTCAAATTTCTTAAGGGACAGAACTTTCTCTGTCAAATTGCCCCGCAACGTAACATCGGATATATTTATCCAAGAAAATGGGGTGCCTCAGGGAAGTGTGCTTAGTCCCACTTTATTTAGTATTGTTACGTCCAACGTCCCACAATGCCACAGGCTCCAAAAGCAGTAGTTCAGTATACGAAGGACGTCGCCCTGTGAGTTGTTCTTCCTATGATCAGCCTTTAGGTGTACAGCACACAAGATCAGCTGAGGCGAAAATAAACACTGGTTTCTTAAAGTTCACGGTGTTTATTTTTCAAATAATTCCACTTAATGCTTGCTAACTTCACTTCACTGTTCTCACACGCACTGAAGCTATACGAACTTTACTAACTGCTATTACACTTAATGCTTGACAACACTTCACTGTTATTTTATTTCACTGTTTTCACAACTACCGAAATTGTACAAACTTCTACCACACTTCTCTGCCAACAACACTTCACCACTTTCACAAGTATCGAAAATATACAAACTTCACTTACACTGCACCGACACCCAACTAAACTTCACTCAAACTGACTGAGGCCAAACTAACACCTGCTAGCGTCTCATCCCCATCCTTATATAAACTTCCTTGCTTCTCCAACATTTTAGGATATGCTAGGCCTAACCTGCCCCTAGCAACAACAGTTATCAACTCGGAGACAACCAGAATATGCCAGACTCTTCTTACATTACATAACACTCTAAATCATTTACCAACTTAAATTAAATTACATAATTTAACTATCACGTATGTAAATCATTATAGAGAAAAAAAGCATAAAAATTAATGCATAACTTATGAAACAACTACGCTCCAAACAGCACGCAAACTGGCAACCCTGATCGTGCCGATACAGGAACTACTGTAAACATCGCGAAACATCGAGATGATTCTTGTGCACCTAACTGGGAAATCCCTCTTTGTAACACTACCCCCTCCCTAGTTCTTTGTCGTCCCGACAAAGGTACACAATATATACAAACATAAACCTTAATCCCAAAGAAACATCTAACTATACACGAAATAATCTTTTAACTTATCAGGTCTTCTTCTGTGCCGCTTCCGACGACGTCCTTGCTCCTCCACACAGTCCACTGCTCCGGGAAGGTCTTGGTCCTCTTCCTGATTCACTTCTTCCCTTGGGAAATTGTCACCATCCTCTTGCACTTGAGCTCCTTGGTACTCCTGTTCTCTCTTTCACTTGTTGCAATCCACCGTCCGATGTCCTGGCTCCTTACAGCGCCAGCAACCTGCTTTGAATTTTTCCTCCTCCCGAGCCTACCCCCTTCTTGCCCCGAAACCTGCACTACGACCTGCCTGAAATGTGGATGTACTGGACCCAACGTAGGACTGAAATTCCACAGCCCTGGCAAGTGCCTCTTGCATGCCTCTTGGTTGTGCCTGCCTTACTTGAACTATCAACTCTGCACTGCCAAAAGCATCGATGAACTGGTCCCTCAGCAGAACAGCCAACAGTTCAGGTGCAGCTCCAGGGTACGTCCCATATACCATACTCTCCAAGTCATGAGGAAGCTGCTGTAAGGATTCTCCCCAAGACCGCACATGGCTCCGGAACCCCGCCCTGCAAACCTCAGTCTGGCACATGGTTCCAAATCTGCGCTCCAATGCTTTCACCAGGGGCTGACAACTGTCCCCCTCCATCACTGACATCTGGCCCAGAATCTCGACAGTGGCACCCTTAAGGCTAGTAGAAGCTGCACTGCCCTCTGCCCATCATCCCAACCACTCTGATCTGCAAGTAACTCAGACTGTGCACGGTAAGCTTCCAAAGATACTCTACCATCAAATTCCTGAGGCTTCTTTTTAATTGTACCCCCATTACAGCCACACACCTCACTAGTTTGGGGCCCAAAAACCGGGGCATCACAATTAAGGACAGGTCTCAAAACCTCTGCACTCCGATTACTCAACCCTGCAATGCCACCTCTAGATGCCTGGGATCCATCATGACTCACCATACACTGTCCAATCCCCTCACATGCTCCCTGTACATTAACCTGAGGCTCAGCAGTGCAATATTTCTTTACAGCCTCAATCCTCTCACCAGTCATCTTCACACGGACAATCACATGCTTCAACTGGCCATCCACATGCTGTCCGCGCTCCGTCACCATTCCCTCACCAATCTTCAGCTGGCCGTCCACATGCTGGCTGCGCTCCATCACCATTTCCTCACCAATTACTGACTTCAACTGGTCGTCCACATGCTGCTTGTTCTCAGTCACACCATTGCTCACCTCATACTTTTGCTGCTCTAGCTTGGCATCTACTTCCTCCTTAAGCTGTTGCTGTTCTTCATTTCCCCCATGGGAGCATCTAGCTGTCCTTGCATCCTCGGTTGCAATTCCCTCTGTTGCTCCTCTGATGCCTTTTGAATTGCTCATATCGTTCTTTTTGTTCTTCACGTTGTGCCTCTAGTTGTTCCCTATGTGCCTTCATTTGTACACCTCGTGCCTGTATTAGTTATCTGATTTCGTTCCTGATCTGTTTCTGTTCTTCACTTTGGACCTGCAGTTGTTCTTGGAGTTCTTTGTGCCTGTAATAATTGTTCTTTGAGTTCTTTAGTTAGTGCCTGTACTATCTCCACATTTATCGCCAGGATAATTTCCTCCTCCTGCCCAGCTTGGGATCTTGTCTGCACACCACCTTGCTCCATGTCGAAGATCAGACTCACTGCAGCACCTAAAATATCCCATTCCTGAGACCAGTGTTACGTCCCTGTCCCCACACTGCCACAGGCTCCAACAGCAGTAGTTCAGTATAGGAAGGACGTTGCCCAGTGAGTTGTTCTTCCTATGGTCAGCCTTTAGGTGTACAGCACACAAGATCAACTGAGGTGAAAATAAACACTGGCTTCTTAAAGTTCACAGTCTTTATTTTCCAAATAATTCTACTTAATGCTTGCTAACTTCACTTCACTGTTCTCACATGCATTGAAGCTATACAAACTTTGCTAACTGCTATTACACTTAATGCTTGACAACACTTCGCTGTTATTACACTTAACACTTCACTGTTATTACACTTAACACTTCACTGTTATCACACTTCACTGTTTTCACACGTACCGAAATTGTACAAACTTCTACAAAACTTCTCTGTTTGCCAACAACACTGCTTTCACAAGTACCGAAAATATACAAACTTCACTGACACTGCACCGACACCCAACTAAACTTTACTTAAACTGACTGAGGCCCAACTAACACCTGCTAGTGTCTCATCCCCATCCTTATATAAACTTCCTTGCTTCTCCAACATTCTAGGACATGTTAGGCCTGACCCGCCCCTAGCAACAACAGTTATCAACTCGGAGGCAACCAGAATATACCAGTCTTCTTACATTACATAACATTCTAAATCATTTACCGATACCAGAACTACTGTAAACATTGAGAAACATCGAGATGATTCACGTGCACCTATCTGGCAAATCCCGCTTCGTAACAGTATTATGATCAATGATATTCTGTCATCAGCTCCCATCCCGAGGAATCTTAAATACTCACTATGCTGACGATTGTGCAATATGGCACTCTTCCCGTAATGCACAATTTTCGGCAGGGTAGATTCAATCAGCCCTTGATTCTGTCCACCAGTGGGCCTTACAGTGGGGATTTAAGTTTTCTGTCCCTAAGTGTGCTGCTGTAGTTTTTACTGATCGTAACGGTCCTGATTTGCGATTGACTTCGAATAATCAGATACAAGGTAGGGCAGTGGATGTTGGAGCGGCCTTAGTGAGAGAGGGCAGTGGTTGGAAACTCCCTGTACTGTTGTTTGCAGATGATACTGTGTTGTTAAGTGAAGACGAAGGGGAGCTGCAAGGGTTGGCAAATGAATTTGGGAGAGTGTGTAAGAAACGAAATCTAAAGGTGAATGTAAGGAAGAGTAAAGTGACGGTCTTCGAGAGAAATGAAGTCAGTGAATGTACAGTGAGATTGGATGGGGAGGATATGGAGAATTTGAGTTCACTTAAGTACCTGGGTAGTGTGATGAGTAAGGATGGAAGTTTAGAGGGTGAAGAGCTTGAAAGGGTGTAGCAGGAAAGAAAGGTTGCTGGTTCCTTGAAAGCAGTGATAAGGAACAGGGAAGTGAGCATGGACGTGAAAAAGCTGCTACATGACAGTATTGTGATACCAGCTCTAACACATGGAAATGAAGCTTGGACCCTGTTGGAGGGACAGAAGCCAAGAGTGAAAGTAGTGGAAATGAGTTATTTGAGAGGAGGGAGTCACATGGAGAGACAGACTGACAAATGAGGAAGTGAAGGAGCATTGTGGTGTGGATGTGGATGTGATAGGAAGCGTTGAGAAGAACACATTAAGGTGGTTTGGCCATGTGGAGAGGATGGAGAGTGAGAGACTGACGAGGAGAGTGTATGTGAGTGAGGTGGAGGGGGGGAGAGGGAGGGTGAGACCAAGGATGAGATGGAGGGATGGAGTGGAGAGGTATATGAGAGAGGGGGGTTGTGAGCTGGGAGCAGGGCAATGAAATGGCGGGGGACAGAGCGACGTGGAGGCGATTTGTTTGTGGCCACCCCTTATGGGATTTAGGCGTTTGGCAATAGATAGACCTTTTCAAAATTCTGTAAAGTTTTTGGGCCTCCACTTTAATCGCTGATTGAATTTTTCACATTAATAGTTTGCTTGCTCATTGTGATAAGCCATTAAATGTCCTCAAGAACCCAGCAGGTACTACTTGGGGTGCCGACAGAAAATCTTTATTAATGGTGTATAAGTCCGTTAATAGTCCAAGCTAGACTGTGGTGCACAGGTGTATGAGTTAGCGTCCAGTGTCACATTGAAGAGGTTGGATGTTTTACAGAATAAATGTTTGCGAATGTGTCTTGGAGCCGTCAAGTGTGCACGTGTTGCTCGAATGGAATTGGAGGCAAATGTACCCCCCTCTGTATTCGCAGCAACCACTTGGCCTTGATTTATGGACTTAGAACATTCAGGAAAAGTATTATCAGCAATGTGGCCTGTCCCCCCTATGCCAATACCATCACCTTATGCGGGGGGTTCGTCGGCCACTTGCCATTCACCTCCACTTACTGACTCAGGAGACTGGTGTGGACCTCAGTGATTGTGACAAGTTGTACAAAAATATAGCACCCTGGGAGCCACTCGGCTTTACTGTTAATATTTCATGGCTCCCAGCACCAAAGACTAAGGCGCCAGAGGCGGAAGGTCCACCACTTGTTTCGTAACATCATCGTTTGTCACTTGGGGTTCCACCAATTATACACCAATGCCTCCAGGTCAGGTGAATGTGTGGGTACTAGTGTATGTAGAAGGCGTTACAGGCATGACAGCAACCTGATGTCTGGCTCCTTAATTTTTCTCAAGTTTGAGGCTTCCTATGAACTCAGCGAGACTGCATATTAGTTAGACAAGGCCATGAAGGTACAGTGACTTTATGAGTAACATTGGTGATTGAGTGAAGAATTATTTAAGCACATAGCACCAGAAAGTTATGACAACAAACACTCCAACAAAATATGAATCCAGTTGGCGCATGCGCACTGAAGTGATTGGTTACTAAGGCAACGCCGACGCCATCTAGTGGAGTAATTAAAGAAAACGGGAAGTCAAATACAGACTACTACTAAAACCAGGCTACGAACAAGTGGAGTCTGTGAAATACCTCTCATAGACACAGATAAATAAACTTACAAATGTATAGTTAAGGGAAGCTCTGGCAACAGTCATTAATGCAGAAAAAGAAGAGCCAACAAACGCTGTGTTGCTGGATGAAATAAGGAATCTGAAGGAGGAGATTAAGCAACTCAAGACAGTAAAGGATGAAGTGTGACTGCCCTCGTCGCGTTTGGATGATGCTTACAAGATAATTAGCCACCGGCAAAAGTTTCTGGAAACTCTGGGTGCTCGGAAGCAAAGAAAGAACCTAATCATATATGGTGAGAAGGAAGGTGATAACACAGGTGACGAAGATGACATAATGAAAGTAAAGACAGTAGTACTCTCTGCGGCTGGATTACCAGATACCCTGGATCCTGCTACCCGGGAAGTGAAAAGATTGGGAGAACCTAACAACCAAAGGAGCCGACCACTACGTATCACAGTTGACAGGCAAGAGGTGAGGAAATCAATTCTGGAACATGCTAGGAATATGAAGAGTGTAAGGGAAGATCTGTCTTCAGCATACATTAAGAAGAATATACACCTTGCTGTTAGGAAAGAGATAGCAAGACTGCGTGAACGGGAAAAAAAGAAGAAATGGGAAAACCTGCTAATGCTAGAATGAGTATTAAGTATGACTGGAAAAATCGAGCATTGTTACGAGATGGAGAGGTTATTGACAGGTATACATCAAATTTTTTTGCGGACCTGTAATTACCAAAGATAGAGAAAGATGAAATTGTGTTCATGGAATATAGCAGGACTGAGAGACAAGCTTGAAGATGTTAATATTTTAAGGTTTCTCTTAACTTTTCATATAATATGGTTACTAGAGACTAAGACAAACCAGAATGTTAATGTACCATGATTTACCGTATATTCTAACCCTTCAAGATATGCAGAACACCGAGGAGGAATAATTATATTGGTTAAGATTCTGTCTCAGGGTTAATCAAAATTGTTTATATGAGCTACGAGGGACAAATATGGGTGGAGTTTTTCTGTTTTCCTAAGTTCAGGTTTGTGGGGGGTGTATATCCCACCCGAAGATTCATGTTTCTATGATGTTTCCCAATTTGGCATACTTAATGCAAACGTCGTGGATGAATGTAATGTAGCATTAATGGGAAACTTTAATGCCCGAATTACAAATCCACCAATTCTAAGCAATGTGAATGAGGTGTATGAATATAAGGGGATTAAGGACTTGACAGTTAATAACCACGGTAAAATGTTGATAGATATTTGCAACAATAATTCCTTTGTAATAGCCAATCATCTGTCAAACAAAGATATTAGTCTCGGCGGTGGTTTGTCTTATAGGAAAGGAAAAGAATAATGGATATCTGAGATTGATTTGTGCCTAATAAAGAGTGAGATTATGAGCGTGATTAAAAAACTAGAGGTGAACCAGGGTATTACGGGATCGGATCACGCATCACTTTCTGTAGAATTGGATGTGTCTGACTGTACATGTATAGAAGAATCACAACTGATGGAAAGAGCTCAGAATTTAGGTCAGTCATACCAGAAGCCAGTCGTCTTGCATTTTCTAAAGGGTATATCTCATCAATTAGTGGATTCCAATTGATTTGCGAAGGAAATGATGACAAGTACGCCGCCTAATCTGTATGACATCCAACCTGATCGCTTGTATAGTTTAGTGAAGGAAAGTTGTCAGATTATGGACAACGTTGCTAGGTCGTGTAAAAAACAAATAACTGAAAATGACGATAGGTGGGACACTGCTAATCCCCGTTGAAAAAGGCTTCTAGATACCATAGATAGTAAGTTCATTTGGAGAGCCATAAGCTGGAGAGGTGAAATCTCCAAAATAGACCTGTCTCAACCTTCGGACACTGGTTTTAAAGTTCATTTTGAAAATCTGCTGAACCCAAAAACTAATACTAAAGATGAAATTGACAATGTTAATACAGATGATGCCCCATATACACCTATTTTTGATGACCCTATTGCACTTAGTGAAGTAGAAAGAGCTATGAATAATGTAAACACCAGTAAGAGTTTCACAGAAATAAGTCCAGAGTTACTGAAGTGGCTGCCAATGCTTTGGGTTGCATTTTTATTACAGATGCTTAATATAGTGTTCTGTGGTGTATTTTATCCCATAACCTGGTGCCATGATAAATTAATTACATTATTTAAGAGTGATGACAGACTATTTTTGGGAATTATAGAGGAGTAAGTATCATGGACTCTTTAGGTAAGAATTATATTATAATATTAAACAGATTACGACTATGGTGTTCTATTGATAAATGTCAGGCAGGAGCTCAAAAATAAGAAATCATATGTCCCGTTTATAGATTTTAGTAAAGCATACAATAGAGTTCCTAGGGGTAAACTAATATATCATCTGAAATCATCTGGATGTGGTTATGTGGTGCTCTCTGCTATTAAAGCTGTATATAAATGTACACGTAGTATTTTGACGTCTGCCGTTATATCAGCATCAGTTGGCGTAAAACAAGGTGCCCCGACAAGCTGTTTACTTTTTGTTTTATATACTGTATTGATAAGATGGTATAATAATGAAGCAAGCAATTGTATCAGATGGATTTTTAGGCACGTTATACTGTATGCTACTGATGGATGACACAGTAATTCTTGCTACATCTCGAGAGATGTGCCCGCCCCCCCCCCCAAAAAAAAAATGGAACTACTATTAGAGTATTGTGATGAATATGGTATGGTCTTAATTGAGAAGAAATAAAAGTTTTTTGTAATAAATGGTGAAGACACTGACAGACAATCGTTTTATGTTCATAAATTAGAAATATAGTCCAGATTATTTGTATCTCGGAGCTTGGTTTACAGATGATGGGAAAATGAGCTCAGTTCTTCAGTTACAACAGTTACATTGCTGAACTTTAATTAATAAATTTTCAAGTTTCTGTGCAGTTAACAAATATATGCCTTTTGTGTATAAAAAGAAAGTTTTTGATGTTGCAGTGTCATCACTTTTGTACAGTGCAGAGACTTGGCTTACATCTAATCCCAAATGCATAGTTAGTAAGCATAATACGCTAATAAAGTGTCTGCTTGGTGTTAGGAAAAATAATAATGTTAAGTTATGTATGGTTGAGTCAGGAATTCCACCAGCAGAGTTTGTCATATCTAAGATGAGAACGACATTTTTATCAACAAAACTTCAGTCCTCAGATAGAGATGTACCTTTACGTAGAGAAAGTAATACGAAAGGTTATAGATTCCTTACCAATGCTATGGGATTTGATGCTGTATTTAATTCATTAGAAAGTATTAAGAATTCTATTCGAGATATGCCAGAAAATTCTACGAAATGTTATGTATAAATCAGTTTTAAACCTTTCTCTTTCAGTACACAAAGTATATGAAAGTACTAATAGTTATATACCAGATTATGCTCTCATATCATTTACAAGGCTTCGTCTGATGTCGCATAGTTCAAGAATAGAAACAGGGAGGTGGAGTCGAACGCCACCTGAGTTAAGATACTGCATAATTATGTGACGGAACAGAAATTCAGGATGAAAGACACGTTCTGTTAGAATGTCCACTGTCTGCTGACTGTCGTAGCAGGTTCTCAGTGTTGGACTCTTCTTCCATGGAGAGTCTGTTAAATGTGGATGATAATCCTGGAGAGCTATGTGACTTTATTCATAATGTTTTGCAAATATATAAATAAATACAATGCAACAAATTAACTTTAATATAACTAGATGGTGGTTATATAGTCTGCATATAAATTAATTCGAATGTATAATGACAAGCAGAACTCTTTTACAGTATTTCATATGTGTTATCTGGTTAATTTGCACACACACTTGGGATGTTTATATTCGAATTTGTGAGTATGCACATATGAGTTATTTATTTTAACACTGTAGTGTATGCGCATATGAAATCTGTTGAATGAACATGTACTTGCATGTGCTTTACATATGTGTGTAAACGTATAAGGACTTCTTATGTGCTGTCAGTTTAAACATAGTGATATGGTGAGAATCTGTGTATATACGAGTAGTGTGATTCATCATTTTTTAGGACACCGAGTAAAATTCTATTAAGTTGCTCTCTCTCATGAAGGAATGGAATTGCATATATTGCTGGACAAAAATTTTTGTGTGGAATGTCAAAACTATTTATATACTCGTATGATTCATTTAGTATTATACATTTTTTGTCAACAAACTAACTAACTATGACCGACTGAATGTGCCCTCAGGTATCGGTTGCCTACTCATGCATCTGTGTTTTCCTCCGAACTTGCGATTGACTAAGCCATAGACTATGCTTTAAATTCTAGACATGACTCATTTCTCATATTTTCAAAAATAAAATCAGTCCTTCAGGCAGTTGCTTCTTGTACTACAGATTCTAATGAAAGATAAGCATTCGGGAGCCGAATGCTAATTGGCCGCCAGAATATGCTCTTGGCCAAGACTCGAGGCCCCCCCCGGGGGGGTCGGGAACGGGGCCCCCCGGGAGGAGGCCGGGGGGCCAGATGGCTGCGCCCCAGGGGTGCCATTTTGGTGACCTTGATCTTGACCCAACTGCCCATTTTTGAACTTGTCCAAGATTTTGACCAGATCTTGATACCCTGAAGGTTTCTTGTTGATAGCCAAAGCTGTTCATGAAATATAATAGTGCTAAAGGCGGCCAATAAAAACTGGTTGTCCTTTGATAGCCATTTTGGTGACCTCGACCTTCATCCCGACTGCTCGTTTCGAACTCATCCAAGATTTTGGCCATATCTTGATACCTCAAGCCGTTCATAAAATATCCATCAATCTATTGCCAGACGCATTAATCCCGTAAGTGGTGGCCACAGACAAATCACCTCGATTTCGCCCTGTCCCCCGCCATTTCACTGCCTTACTCCCAGCTCACACACCCCTCTCTCATACACCCCTCCACTCCATCCCTCCATCTCATCCATGGCCCCCTCCTCCCTTTACCCCCTTCCACCTCACTCACATACATTCTCCTCGTCAGTCCCTAGCTCTCCATCCTCTCCACATGGCCAAATCACCTTGTGTTTCTCCTAACGCTTCCTATCATATCCACATCCACTCCACAACGCTCCTTCACTTCCTCATTTGTCAGTCTGTCTCTCCATGTGACTCCACGTGCTCCTCTGAAATAACTCACTTCCACTGCTCTCATTCTTGACTTGTGTCCCTTCAACAAGGTCCAAGCTTCACTTCCATACGTTAGAGCTGGTACTGGTATCACAATACTGTCATGCAGCAACTTTTTCACTTCCGTGCTCACTTCCCTGTTTCTTATCACTGCTTTCAAAGAACCAGCAACCTTTCTTCAAGAAAGGCTTCAAGAAGCCTTCATAAAATATAATGGTGCTAAAGGCTGCCGATAAAAAGCTAGTTTACCTTTGCAGCCATTTTGGTGACCTTGACCTTGACCCCGACTGCTCAGATTTTGGCCATATCTTGATGCTCTGAAAGTCTCATGTTGATAGCTCAAGCCAGTCATGAGATAAAATGGGAGCAGATACACACACACACACACACACACACACACACACACACACACACACACACAGACGCGGGCAAAAACATTATCGCTCTGCCTTGGTAAAGGCAGGCAGTAATGAGATCCAGCGTTGCATTGTTGTCAGGACTCGAAAATTTCATAATTAATAGCTATAGTCGTGGCGCACAAGTCTGAGGGTGTCATTATCGTACACTGGCAACCGACCATTCAAGAGAGCGTTCGATTTCGTATCATATTATACACGAATCATATTATTATGCTTGAATATATTATACACGAACATATTATACACAAATCACATGCGTCTCATATTATACACGAAATCAGACGCACTTTTGAATGGTAGGTTGCCAGGGCACGACAATAATAACCTCAGGATCGCGCGCCGCGACTATAGAGGTTGAGTCAGGCCCATATAGCAGGAAACAGCACAGCTCACAACACAGCATTTCCTTTCTCACCAAGGGCACACAGGAAACAGCGTCACACTCTCACACCATGGGAAGCTCATTAGGGGAGAACACACATACACACATGCAGGGTTCTAGAAGTTTCAATACATGACCAGTCCACGTGACAAACACCTCCTACACAAGAAAGGAGGGAATATAGATCAGAATCGGGAGAGAGACGAGAGAGGAAACCGGGTTAGGAAGCTGGAGAAGGGGGGTCTAACTAGAGAAGAGAGAAAGAGAGTTAGCTAGCAGCTTAACACTCATTGTTAATCCCTTTTGAAGATAATAAAACTACAATCAACCACAGGCTCAACTTTAACTTCTCCCGTCATCGACGGCAAGTGAACTGAGGTTATCTCACAAATCTACTGGTTGTAATGACAGCTCGGACTTTATACAACCCAATATAGTACAAGATCGACATATTATATCTGTGGCCGCGAATGAAAGAACCGATGCCAATGAGCATAGAAATCTACAAGCAACAAGCGAGTATACAGTAAGAAGAACGAGTTGCGAGTGACGAAAAAACAAGCAAATGAAGAAGCGAGACGACTTACAACTCACGACTCACAACTCACAACCCCTACCCTTCTCTCTCCAACCACCCTCTGTTTTCCTCGTCGCAGCGCCGAGTCAGAGGTTAAGAGTGCAGCCGACGCCAGAAACAATCTCCACTCTGGCATCTAACTCACCACTGTTACTCATCTTTACTCACGCACTAGTACTAATATTCATTTACCTTCAACAGTTATTGAAGGGAGAAATCAACGTTGTCCGGTGAGATGAGGTTCAAGTTTTTGAGGTCGATCCGCCCTTCAATCAACCCTGAGCTATCAACAAGCTGAGAGTTCCCTTCAATCAACCCTGATCAATCAACAAGCTGAGTGACTTACTCCGTCAACCCAGACCTGAGTCTCCGAGTAACATCATCTATCTTTCAAGTGGGTGCTCATACTTTTTTACTCATTTATTCGTTACTTATTTATATATACAAATATTCAATCTTACCATCTGTCCTCTATTAATATTCATTTTTTTTTTCACCTATACATTTAACATATACATAAATTCATTGCTTCATAACACCGTTCCTTAGAAAAATATGTTATATTTTTGTTGAGTGATATGACTGGAATATTTTCACCTCCACCAAATATAGTGCCAAATGAAACACAGTTATCATCGAATGCCGATGCACAATTAGTAACGAACGCCGATTCACAACTAGCATCAAATACCGATTCACAATTAGAGGAATAATTAGGAGAACATCAGGGATACGAAAGAATCAAACAAAATTCGCCACAAAGTAACTATAACGAAATAGATGATGATGGTGATGATGATGATGATGATGATGATGATGATGATGATGATGATGATGATGATGATGAGAAGGAGGAGAAGGAGGAGGAATGGCAACCCCCTTCGGATGTAAACAGTGACGGCTTTAGATCTGTTATACATATTATTTACGAAAACTTACAAAAACTACAAAAGAGAGTTCACAGATCAGGTAAAACCTATGCAATTATTCCTTCCCATAATGATAAACTGCAAGTGGACTTAACGAAACAACCAACCAAAAAGGCTAGCGGTGCCACAAACACAACTCTACCGTGATTTGCTCAAATCAGACAAACTCTCACGAGCTGAGACATATGAGGAGTAAGAGACAGAATTTCTGAAGAATTTCTCTGGAGGTATACACTTTTTGCCAGGTATACTTCCAGAATTACATAAGATTGTGGATCTTATGAGATAACATACAACTAATTCTGTCATATGTGAAATAACAGCAGGTTTCCACAATCAAAAGGACATTATTAGCCACCATATAGAAATCCAACTGGGTAACATCTGATGGCAAAATACATTGCATGTCGTAGACATCCTTGGTTGTGTAGCTGCACTGTATAAATTACCGGATAGGACCCTCAAAATTGACAAGACGATTCCTTGCACCCTAGGAATGTGCTTGCTAGATTTCATGAACAGGTAGAAATGAGCAGGGGTGACTGAAGCACAGTCAAACATGGCCAGAATGAGAATTACAGAAACAGTTTCGGCAGTGAAACAAACTACCCCAAACAAAGAACAAAATCAGTCGCGACCTGAAAACAGACAAAACTAACCGCCACAAACCGCGAGATAGGTCTACTCTATGTTATTATTGTGCAAACCCTCGACACTCAAAGAATGGGTGTTATATCAAACATAAAGAAGATAAACAAAAGACACAAGGTCTTGACCCATACTGTTGTCACCACAGGGCACAGGGTCATTGGACCTCAAATTGTACGACTGTAGAGAAATTGGTCTATTTTTTTAAGTCGGGAAAAGGACAAGCCATGACAAAAAACGACAAATCATAGATACAGCCAAGTCTAACTCTGCAATTCACATAGGAGGTATGTTGGGAAGTGAATGTATCTTGATGCCAGCTGTGTGTGGAAATAAAAACATTTCATTATTCTTGGATACAGGCTGTCCAGTGAATTTAATAACACAAGAAGAATTAGATAGAATTTTTAGAAATAAGAAGAAAGTAACTTCCCTAGAAGAATCTGATTTAGTCTTATATGCAGTAAATGGCAAACAAATTACTCTATAAGGCACGATAAGGTTAAATATCAGACTACAAGAGAAATTTCCGCTTTTTTCTATATAGTAGAAAACTTAGTAATAAGAGCTAATATGCTGCTAGGCCTAAAAACAATGAGAACAGAGAAAATAATTTTACTCCCACAAATGAATGGGTTAGAGTTTGATAATGAATTCATAGAGGAATTATCATCAGATTTCTTACCTATCAATAGTAGAGAACCAAAAAGAATTGGAACTATTAAACATCTAAACAGAAACAAAAAGACGATGGTAAAGATGCATTCACACCGCCCACATCCTCCCAGACTAGAGAACGGGGTAGCGATCATAATTCATCAGTCTTTCCAGTCAACCTCACCAATGATGTAGTTATTCCACCTTATTCATAAGTGAAAGTTACTATTAAGAGTATATTAAAGAATAGTAATGTTCTTGTCTTAGTGGAATTATGTAAAGTGAAAGAAATGTCAGTAGAAAACGCATTATGTCAAGAGAATAACGATGGGCAAACTCAAGAGTTCCTAATTAATCCCATGAATGGAGAAGTGCAGATGAAAAAAGGGACTTGTCTAGTCAATAAAGAGAAATGCCCAGCCCCAGTAATGGAGACAGTAGTATCAGGGACAACAAGCAAAATAAAATCCACGGACAGAGAAAACATAAAAGAAAATTTTGTTCACTCAGGAAACTTTGGTGAAGAAAATGATCTCTTAAACCTTTTAGAAAACACGGTAAAACAGTAGCATTACCTGGAGAACAGTTAGGGTGTACTAACCTAATTAATCACAAGACATAACCTGTTTTTGTACCTGCCTATAGAATCCCACAATCACAACGTACCCTAGCAAACCAGTATGTTGGTAAAATGCTAAAACTGGGTATTATTGAGCCCTCAGTCCATGTTTTTTCGTGCCCAAACGAAACGGAGAAATGCGTAAACTAAACAACCATACAATGCCAGATCGGTTTCCAATGCCGCTGCTATCGGATGTCTTGGAAAATATTGGACCAGAAAATAATGTATTTTCCACAATCGATTTGCTTAATGGATATTATCAAATATCGTTAGATGAGGAGTCACGTGAATACACTGCCTTCTCCACAAATACAGAGCATTACCAATACAAACGAATGCCAGTGGGGTTGAAGACAGCACCGGGGACGTTCCAAAGACTAATGAAATACGTATTCTCTGGAATGCTAGGAAAAGGGATATTTGTCTATCTAGACGACATTATTATAGGTACTCCTACAACTCTCTAATGCAAGAGTTAACCGTTACTCCCAGTCCTTCATTTATGCAGCTGGTCAACTCTGGAACTGTCTTCCTCTGTCTGTATTCCCTACTTCCTATGATCTCCAGTCTTTCAAACGCAGTGTGTTTAGGCATCTCGAAATGAATGGATCTTGAATTTGGCTCTCTTTTGTATTGTTTTTGTTTGTTCTTGGAAGGAACAGTATGTGGGCCCATGGCCTTTGGTTCCTTTTTCCTTGCATTAAAAAAAAAAAAAATACATGAACACGTCAAGAAATTAGACCAACTCTTACAAAAGCGTGCTGATGCTGGTTTTAAAAATTAAGCTGTCTAAATGCAAATTTTTCTCCAAGGAAATAAAATTCTTAGGCCACAGATTAGATGCCCAAGGCACTCACACGTCTGCCGACAAAATACAGGCAGTAAGGGATTTCCCAGAACCAACGAACATAGACTAAGTAAGACAATTTGGGGAGCTAGCGAGATATTACCGATTTATTATTAACCAGTTCTCTCATGTAGCACAACCGCTATTCACTCTACTAAAAAAGGATGCCATATTCCGGTGGGGAGAGGAACAAAAAATAGCATTTATTGATTGAAAGATAAACTTACAAATGGGCTTTGCTAGGCCTATCCCAATTTCACAAAACTTTTCATAATTTAGGGGTGGGCGTAATCGCTTCTAGGAATCGATTATATTAATTACCGTCAATTTTTTTTGGGGGGGTAATCGATTAAATTTTTCAGTAATTGATACTTCAGGCGATTACCGGTAATCCAAGATTCGCGAACAAAAGTGTTGTGTTGTCAGTGGATCAGACACGAAACTACATAAATTCAACAAAAGTTTATGAACATAAGGTCATTCTGTTTACTTAGACATGAACGAACAGAAATTTTAACAAAAATGCATAAACACCAGTGTACATGATAGTATCAGTAAAATTTATCAAATACTCAACGTACACATTTAAGTTATCGTTTTCTCACTTCTTCCCCGTTTCGGTAAGTCTGTGCTTAAGTGATTATAATTTGTTGGTAAGACCCGGACACTACTTAATTTCTTATAATTATATCTGTCAGGGGGAAATTGGAATATTGCATAACATCTGTATACAATGTATAGCTATGTGTGCTAGGAATGACTATCGAGTCATTTATTACGAGAGAATAGACTCGTGAAATCAAGTGGCGATTTCACTTTTATGCTGGCTTACTTCGCCAATTCTCTAGAGTCGAGAATTTATAGACTTTCTCAACAGTACACATCAGAGACTAAACGCTCAAGTAGGCTGTATTATTGTACCGTTGGCCTCTGAGAAAGTTAGTTTCTCCCCTTAACATTCAAATAATAATAATAATAATAATAATAGTCAGGATCTTGGCTGAGCCAAACTCCTAGCTAGCACAACGGATTTAAGGATTAATACCAAAAGCTGGCCTAAGTACCAGTCGTGATTAATATAAGGAGCTGTGCTAACGTGGAGTAGCAAAAGTGTACTAAATATGTGGGGAAATCAAACACGACTGTTACATTTAACAGAACTCAAGAAAACAAACTGTAAATTTATTGAATACAAGAAAATAAATTTACGTTACATGAATCAATTCAAATCAAAGAAAGGTAAATGCACTCACTCAAACACTCAGACAAATAGCTAAATAACCAAAAACTTAAGCCTAGGAAGAACAAAAGAAAATACTAATCGGCATAGATGAGACTTGTCGCTGCTGTAGTCGATCACCAAGCTGGTGGGAGCTTCGGGAATACACGCCAATACAAGCTGAGACCTGAAATCGCTAAGAAAAGAGATCGCTCGAGCTTTCGTACAGCGCACCTCACTCTCCGAGACTATAGGACAGACTGACTGTGGTTTCGAGTGTCCGACGTAAGGGCGTGTGAAAGGGTGTGGCCGGGTAACGGGCAGGTAGGCAGAAGCGACAATTCAGAAATCATCGCTCAGAGGAATGCATTGTCTGTACATAAAGACAATCACTCGCGAAAGAATGACGAACGTTTTGACAACTTGATGTGATTATAAGTACAGGAGTGGACGGTTGAGAGAATGGGCGAAATCTCGTGCATTTCAGAATTATTCGTTGCTCCCGCAAAATCACTCGATGTCGCGATTTACGTTACATAATTTCACGATGTAGAAAATTCGTGACAAAATCTGAGCATGAACTGTGTGGTATACACTGTTACAGTATGCATGGTTCAGAAAACGTCGATTCTCATATTAAATCATGTACATTTAGGGTACAATTTCATATAATTTTTAATAAATTTTTCACACTGAATGCTTATTACACTATTTTTTTTTTTACATATTTGAATGATCACTAAACAGTAAACACATTAAACTATTCAGTATTCAAATTACATACAGTATTCGTATCCCATCATTTAAAAAATTACATAGCTTCCTGTACTAATCCAGCTTCCAGCCCAATCTCTTTAATATGATATTAGGATTTTTGGGCTACAATATATTTCCTAGTAATCGATACCTATCGATTACTTGCTCCAAAAGTAATCAGTAATCGTGATTACTCAAAAATGTGGGTATCGCCCATCACTATTATAATTTGTACATATGCGTCCAACAAAGAACTAGGAGCAGTATTGATGCAAGAGGATAAATATAAAAAGAATCAGCCAATTGCATTCGCAAGCAGACAATTAAAAGGTGCAGAGAAAAATTATTGCATTGCAGACTTAGAGGCACTTGCAGTGGTCTTTGCATTAAAAAGTTTCGAGATTTGGTATATGGTTACGAAATTCACCTATTCACAGACCATAAACCGCTTGTGGGCATGTTCCAAGAAAAACTCCTCTCTGAGAGGAGAGCAAGATGGAAATGCACTATTGACAACTACAGTGTACATATTCAGTACATACAAGGCAATATAAACTCAGTTGCTGATGCAGTCTAGGAACCTGACAACAAATATTTATGTTGCAGCATTAGATCTCAAGGGAAACATCCCAAACCACGAAGAAATCGCGAAAGCACAGAGACTTGATCCAACATGGTCTAAAGTCATGTATAAATTAGAAAGTGGCGATGACATACCATTACCAAAGCTACATACACCACTCGAACTATTCACTACAGTCAATAATGCCTTACTGTATATAGGATCAACCCAGGACAACCAAAAAACCGAAGAAATAATAAACAACTAGTAGTACAAAAGTAAATGTTTTAGCCTATCACCCAGCATCCAATGGGCTAGTAGAGAGACAAAAAAAGTATTAGATGTGCTACGACACATTCTCGGTGAAAATTATGCAAGCTGCGATGATTGGGTTCCCAGGGTAGAAGCATCAATTAATGGATCTATAAATAAGTCTATACGAGACACTCCTCATTTCATTACCTATGGAACAGATAAAAAATTACCCTACGAAATACTCGAGAGTGAAAATCTGCCTACATAATAACTATGATGATTATCCTAAACTCCGTTTGTGTGAATTCCAGGATATATACACAAGAGGGTAAAGAAATAATTATCAATGTCCAAGGAAGAAATGACCGAGTCATTCAATAAAAAGGCAAAAGAATCAACCATCAACTTAGGAGGCATTGTCTATGGAATCATTCATACTAGAGATAATAAACTATCACCAAAATTTGATGGCCCATACAGAGTAATTAAGAAGACAGCAAACAAGGTAGTAAATAACGTCACTATCGAGTGTCGAAGAAAAACAACTTCATGTTGATCATTTAAAACGGGTCCCAAGGGAATTAGCCATGAGCAATTATACAACCTCGGACGCCGCCGAAAACCCAAACAATAAATATGAAACCAATCAAGATGACAACAATACTTACAAAAATAAATCAAGATCGTATAACAAACATAGGTGCAACAGTGGCTACAAATGCCACAATACAAGATTGACATGATCTAGGTGTCAATTTAAACTCCTATAAGTGAAACAACAAGCAAATTATTCTTCTCCATGAACCAACTGTAATGCACATCATCACTATCATCGATCACAGCATGACTGGATTAGATAATTAATAGATATTTTTTGGTAGGTAATGATGAAGGGACTTATACTATGCCTTCTCATCTATTTAGGGGAGGCGGTAGCTCGATCGGTAGAGAGTTGGCTTGCGGTCCCGTGGGACCCAGGTTCGAATCCTCGCTGGTGCAGGGAACAGTTTAAGGATTTGAATTTCATTAAATCAGGCTTTACTGATCTACCAGAAGACCCGCCGACATGTCGTAAAAATGACCCCGCTAATACCAATACACCAGTCCTGTAGCCCTAGCATGTATTCAATATGGACGGTGGGTGTTAAGCGCCGAAGTGGTGACATGTAGATTGTAGGAGGACGACTGGGCCTTGATAGCAGGCTGTGAAGCCTATGCCCAGAGTCGGACACATAAGAAAAAAAAAAGAAAAAAATATAGCAAGAGGATCAGGTCACTTAGACCCCTCAACATATAGTATGACAAGGATGTCTCATAGCCCCTACGGCCTCGACAGCAATTGTGAAAGACACCATGAGTACCGAAATCGGTTTGGATGAAATGTATGAATTACCAACGTTGTTAGAGAACATCGCCAGGCCACTGAAAACACTGGAAATAGCCATAAGAAGTTCTATTTCAGACGCTCATAACACAGAGGAAGTGAATGAAATCGTGAAGTTAGCGAAATGGAAGTTGGATTATACCATAACAACCATGCACATCATGATCCAAGACCTCCCATCTCGTGGAACGGAGATATTTATAGATTCGAACAACATCACACGTTGCGTGAGAGACTCAGTTTGTTCGATCTAGGTGGTGCAATTGTAGGGAATATCTTTGGATTGGCAACGGAAGATCTTCAAGAAATAAACAACAAATTTAATAAGATAGCTCAGGTGTGAACATATCAACATAAACTAGCTGACAATCAAAACACAGTCATGATGACCATTGTTAAAATTGTCAAAAAGGCAGAAAGTATAATTCACCAGAGTATGGACAAAATAAATGCCATAGAAGGTAACCTAACACTATTCCAACACTTCTCAGTAATCATGGAACCTATTAACATAATACTACTTCAGTTAGATAACACTAGAGTTCATTATCAGGCAACAATGAAATCTATTGCAAATGCTGGTAGTGGCAAAGTCACCATTAATCTACTTCCACTCCATGACCTATGTCAGATCATCAGTCAAGGCATACATAATCATAGTTTGAAGCCGTTATTCCAGGGCAGAAACCTTATGCTTTATTACCCATACTTAGAAGCAACTTTAACTCCAACATCAGTAATAGTTCATGTACCATTTATAACAGATGGTATGTTCACAGTCTATCAAATATACCTTTTTCCTTCATCAACATCATCCCCAACACCGAACTCTTCATGGTCTCCAAGAGACATGGGCTGGTAGTATTAAACTACCTCTTCCCACGACCAACCTCTTCGTCGCTCCAGCCGTCGTCTTTTTAAAGCGAAGATGTTCTTTGTACGGCGCGCGAAGATGTCTCTCGGGGTTAAAAGTACTGGAATATGAAGCAGGAGCATCACCCGCCTCTTCCCAAATATCTTCGTATCTTTTTTTTATACTGATACCATATTCATGTAACTAGTTAGTACCTTAACATTTACGAAATGCATTTGCAATTTTAAAAAATGTTTATGTTTTCTTTTGCGTGATACTATCTATATTTATACATTTTTAGAAGACTGGTGTTATACGTTTATGATCAAACTACTGCTACATGCACACAGCCCAGACGTGGACTTCTACCATTCCCAAGATACCTGTGTCTCATACTGTGGAGATCCAGGCAACTTCACCGCTTATTTTCAAGAGCACTTTGTCTAACAGACTTGTACACCATTCCACTTTTCATTACTATCTTCAGAAAAGCAAGCACGTGGTATGATTTAAGGCCGTGGTTAGATTACTGCCATCGCCGCTAAATTCTAGCTTCCGAAATCCTAATCACTTGCTTTTTACGGCAGCCATAACTTAACCCATTAACCTTACCAAACATATTTCTAACATAGCTGAAAAACCAAAAATAACCGCTAAATTCTACAGGTTTAAGCTGAACTGTAACAGTATTAACCTAACCTAACCTAAACTGACCTGACCTAGCAGTATTAACCTAACCTAACCTAAACTGACCTGACCTAGCATTATTAACCTAACCTAAACTAAACTGACCTGACCTAACCTAACCTATTTCTAAACTAACTGAACCACCAAACAAACAGCTAAATTCTAGCGGCCATAATCCTAACCGTTGTTGGGATTACGGAAGTTTCCGCTAAATTCTAACTGCTGTAATCCTAATCACGGCCTTAAATTATACCACGTGCTTACCTTTCTGAAGACAGTAATGAAAAGTGGAATGGTGTACAAGACTGTTAGATAACCTGACCTGACCTAACCTAACCTATTTCTAACCTAACTGAACCACCAAACAAAGCCACTAAATTCTAGCTTCCGTATTCCTAACCACCGCTGGGACCCCTCTCAAGTATGAAAGTATGAAGTATTGAAACTATTTCCAACCTTTGGACTGATTCGGAGACGTTGTTTATCAGATTTAGCATATTATTTTAGCAATACACACGAGAGTAAACATAAAACAAATGACGGCAAACTTGCGCTCCTCTGGCGTACCAATCTCACGATTTCTCTCCCAGAGTGCACCTCCGCGGCATACCAACTCTTCCGTAGTCTTCTTCCTCGAAGAGGCTTGTCGGCCGGGGTTTAAAGGTACCTAACTGGGAAGGGCCTCTTCACGAAGATGCTTCGCGAGAAGGGGAAGAGGTTGTTTAATACTACCAGCGATGGCACTGTCACTTTCGCCAGTGAATCTATGATTGAACGAAAGTGTTGTACGTTCTTACATGCTTTTCATCTTTGTCCTTCGGGGGCACGGTGGCTCAGAGGTAGAGCATCAAGCTCGGGACCGGGGGGTCGCGAGTTCGAGCCGCGCCCGGGACTGCCGTGCCGGGAGGGGTAGCGCCCTCCTGTTACCTAGCGCTATGATCTCATTGTAAGGTCTAGCTCGGGGGATTCTTTAATCCCTTTTTAATCTTTGTCCTGCGTACATTTTCAGGTTTCAGCCGACAGAAACAGTCCCTTATGAAATGGCT
>JAGKTI010010807.1:0-23688 GCA_018397915.1 Birgus latro
TGATGATTAGGGTGATGATGATGATGATGATGATGATGATGATGATGGTTTCCCCCTATGCAGGAAAACCCAAGTGACCATCCAATTATTTTCCTGCGAGATGTGCGATTTTGGGAGCTGGAGTCAATTATGGACTTCATATATAATGGCCAGGTGGGTAATAATAATAATAACAACAACAGCAGCAACAACAACAATAATAACAGCAACAACAACAACTTTATTTAAATCTAGCAGGACCCCTTGTATATAACAGCAATAAAAAATGATAAATGATTTAAGTATCTGCAATAAATGATTCAGAGCAGGGATAGTATAGCCTGTGTGGTTGTTGCTGCCTGTAGTAGACTCTGTCTGTCTGTTTATCTACAGCCAGACTTCTTAATCCCATAAGGGGTGGCCACAAACATATCGCCTCCATGTCACCCTGTCCCCTGCCATTTTGCTGCCCTCCCCCAAACTTACACCTCCCTCTCTCATATACTTCTCTGCTCTATCCCTCCATCTCATCCCCAGTCTCCCCTTCCCTCTCCCCCTCCCCACCAAATACACATACATTCTCCTAGGTCTCTCGCTTCATCCTCTTCTCATGGCCAAACCACTTTGGTGTATTTCTCCTAATGCATTCTATCACATCCACATAAATGCCACAACACTCCTTCACTTCCTTATTTGTCAGTCTGTCTCTGCGTATATATACTGTATATTGACTGAAGTTGTGTATGTGTACAGGTAAACGTAATGCAGGACCAGCTGCCGGGGTTCATTCGTACTGCCGAGGCGCTGCAAATCAAAGGCCTGGCTGCTGTCAACAATAACAACATCCATGCCAAGCCACCCGACCCTAGGGTAATTATACAGTATATGTATCGTTCATGTCATATCATTTATAAAGGCTCCAGCATGCTTGTATTGGTTGACATTGGTCACCTAAATGCAGCTGTCATGCTGCTCAGTCTCTGGCAGCCTTCCTTTTCAGTTCCTTATCCCTGAGGCCACTATCTATGACCTCGTCCCAGGTCTTTTTCGGTCTGCCCATTGCAACTGTGCCCTCGATGTTCACACTGGAGTTATTTTGCTGCTTTTGTGTACGAATTTACAAAACAGATGCTCACGGGTATTTGCCAGTTCTCAGTAGATGTAATGTATATATCTATGTAAAGTTTTATTTTTTTAGGTGCAAATAAGAAAGAACCAAAGGCCAAAAGCCTGCAAGATTATTCCCTCCAAGAAAAATACAAAGGTAATAGAGAGCCAGATTCAAGATGATATTGATGATAATGAGGAGGAGGAGGAGGAGGAGGGTTGTGATGATGATGATGAGGAGGAGGAGGAGGAGGGTTGTGATGATGATGATGAGGAAGAGGAGTTTGATGATTGATGATGATGACAACGACAAGAACCCTTTTCTCTCAGGTGTATTGTGGTGAATTGGGTCGACTACCAGAGATCTACAGCAGTATGTTAGATGCAACGACAGAGCCCCATCCACCGCCCCTAAAGAGACCACGACGCCCACCACCACCACCGCCATCGCACCACACCTTACTGCCTCATCGGTAATTGTTGATTGTGCCTTACCCTTGTCTCTCACCCTAACCCTTACCCTAATTCTCACTCATACTCCCTTACTCTCATGCACACTCACACTCCCTCACTCTCATCCATACTCCCTCTCACGTTCTTGCTCTCCTTTACTCACACCTACACCAATACCCTCCCCCTCCCCTTCCCCTTCTCCTTGCCACTCCCCTCATACTCCTCATCCTCAGCCACACCCTCACCCTCAAACTCACCCTTACAAGTTTTAAGTCTCACCCATATCTGTTACAGCACTTCAGGTGGGTATTCTCACACACACATAACAAAAATAACAATATTAACGAAATGATTCGAGTATCCTGTATTTAGTTTTATGGAATCAACCACCCGTAATGTGGAAGGGACATAGAGCTGTTTTTTTTTTTTTTTTCTGGAATTGAGAGACTTGGATGATTGAGGAAATGTAAGAGCATTGTGATGTTGATGTGGGCTGTACTTTGAGATGGTTTGGCCATGTCGAGAGGGTGGAGATTGAGAGAGTGTGTAGGAGAATGAGAGACTGTCTAGGAGAGTGTATGTCAGTGGGGTGGAGGGCGTGAGTGGAATGGGGAGACCGAGGATGAGATGGAGAGATGGGGTATGTGAGAGGGGAGTGTGGATTAGAGAGAGGACAGTTACATGGTAGAGGACAGAGTGACATGGAGGTGATTTGTTTTTTTAATTCCATTTTGGGATTAGGGCATTTGGCAGTAGGTACAAATAGGTAGATTGGTAGATAGCTGTAACAAGAGACTAACAGTAGGATGTGGTGCTGGTCAAGAAGTGCGTTGATTCTGCCTAATGGGAGGGACAAAACAAATGTGTTAGAGCATAATGGTAGAAATAGATAAACAGATAGATAGATAGATAGCTGTAACAACAGGGACAAAATATAGCTGTGTAGAGAGTAATACTGTCACTATTTTCTTCTGTTTTCAGCCCAGACCTGCCTTCCTCTGCACTGAAGCTGAGTGGGGAGGAGTTGTTATCTAAAGGAGCGTCAGCCCCACCCACGGGAGGCCAGGGACCCCCTCACACCCAGCCCCCCCACCCGGCCACACATGACCCAGCCCGACCTGACCCTATCCGACCTGACCCCACCAATGCCTCATCTACCACACCCACACCTGTGAACGCTAGCCCCAAAGGTATGTCATTCAAGCTTCCTAACACATCTTCCATATTGATTTATTTTTGGATATGGATGGTTAATATCCTTTTTTATGTTAGTTATGTAGAGTATAGAGATACTAGGTGGATTTATGTAACACAGAAGAGGACGGTATGGTGTAATGAACAAAATAAGTTGCTTAGGAAATGGTGTTTCGGAGCTTTCTCAATCAAGAAGGATATGATCTTATATTTTGTACTGTGTGTTTGTTGGTTAGTACTTGTTGGCCTCTCCAGTTCAACCTAAAGTAAATTCAACCAAGACTAACCTAGCCTAACCCAACCCAACCCAACCCCCCCCCACCCCACCCAACCCACCCCCCCCCACCCCAACCCAACCCAACCCAACCCAACACAACCCAACTCAACATAATCTGACCTAGTAGATAGATAGATAGACATGTGGAGAGGATGGAGGAGGATAATTGGATGCAGAAGTGAGAAGTGTTAATATTGGGGGAGGGGTAGACCGAGAAAGACATGGGACGAGGTCATTATTTGTGACCTCAGGGTTAAGGGATTGAAAAGGGAAGCTGCCAAAGATCGAGCAGCATGAAGAGCCGCCATTAGGTGACCAAGGCCGACGTATGCAAGCATGTTGGAGCCTTCAAAAACGAATCAATAGCGTAAGAATGTTGATTAAAGATATAGTCATCAGGCCGATAGTGTTGGAACAGCATAAAAGTGATGGTTATAAATCTGGTCACCAGGCGGAGAGAACAGAAGTAGCGGCGTTAAGAGTGAAGAAGATGGCATATCCACCCCCGAGGCTGAATCCGACGCAGAGTACCCCTCCACCGACCCGGCCACTGTCGCACCAGCGGAGAATAGCAAGGAGGGTCAGTGTGTATTGCTTTGCTTATGGTAGAAGTGAAGGAGCATTGTGGTGTGGATGTGATAGAAAATGTTAGGAGAAGTACATTGAGGTTGTTTGGCCATGTGGAGAGGAAAGAGAGTTAGAGACTAACTAGGGATGTGAGAGAGGTTTAGGGGGGAGAGGGAGGGGGTTACCGAAGATGAGATAGAGGATGGAGTAGAGAAGTATATGAGAGGGAGGGGGGGTGTAAGTGGTGGGGACGGCAGCAAAATGGCAGGGGACAGTGCAACATGGAGGCGATTTGTGTGTGGCCACCCCATATGGGATTAAGGCATCTGACTGTGGATAGGTAGATAGAATGTGCCCAGTGTAGAACTTTAACTATGTGGTATGTGTTTCTATCTGTCTGTCTGTCTGTCAGTGTATCTATCTATCTATCTATCTGCAGAGTGGACGGGGAGTGAGAGTCACCCAGCGATGGCCCTAAACTACAACGAAGGTGGATTTCCCATTTGTAAAGTGTGTGGCAAAGTGTTCAAACATCAAGGCTCCCTCGTTGCGCATTACCAGGTATGTTTGGTGATATATCACTTAGTTACATCTCAAATCTAATCTGCAAATGATGCCATGTTTCCTCTTACAAAATCCCTGTACTGGGGTCATGGCACAGCTGGTGTTTTTTATGGACTGGAAGCTAAACCAAGTGCCAAAATGAGCTGACTGCTTCCCAACACTTGCTGGAACCTGTTGGGAAAAAGTGAGATGTGTAATAAGGTTTGTAACAGTGTGAGAGTTTGAACTTGGACTTTAACTCTGTTCAGTCCATCAGAAATAAAGGTCATTGAGTGGCTGCACTTTTGACTGAATGTTTCCTGTCTAAGAGTGGTGATTGTGTGGCCAATTACCAAGTTTGTGGCAACACTTCACTCATGGTAGTACCTCCCAGAATCCATTGTAGCCATCATACTTATTATTACTTATTTGATTCATAAGTATGCTTTTTTTAATACATGAAAGCATTCAGGACATAACTGTTTCATTTTGCATGTGGTCATCAGTAGTATCAGGAACTTAAACATCACAGGCTTCCACTCATTATAATTTAGTGTAATCATTCACCGTCTTGAAGTATCACGAGCTATGTTGATCAAGCAGGATATTGTCAGATCTTTGCTCTTTGATACTGTCTGGATCCTGTGTACATAATAACCTCTTGGGCACTTTACTCCCTCTTGTGAACCCTCAACAGTGGATGACCCTGACCAGACCACCTGCAAACTACTTTCTCCTTCCATGCAGTTCTCACATTGTCACTCCTCTCTCATGCTTGTGAATTTTATGTACTGTATACACCAAACCACATTATTGGCATTTGGCTGTTTCTGCCCAAAATTTGTTTGTGGCCATCCCTTATAGGATTAAGGCATCTGACTATAGATAGATAGATAAGTAATGTATAGTTCATTGTTAATCTGTAGTTACAACTCAGCATTCAAGATGGAGAGATGGCAGTTTTAGTCCCAGTTAGAGTAAAATGAGAATAACGTGTACTGATACCATATACAGGTTCACCAGCTGGCAATTAAGTGCCCACAGTGTAAGGTAGGTGTGTGAGAGAGAGAGTAATTTTGAGTGTGTGAATGCTTGAGTGTGGTGAATGCAGTCTAAATTGTAACATTAACCCCTCAAGTTCAATAGTTATGATTGTGTGTGTGTGTGTGTGTGTGTGTGTGTGTGTGTGTGTGTGTGTGTGTGTGGTGAATGCAGTCTAAATGGTAACCATAACCCCCAAAGGTTCACCAGCTACGAACGAAGTGCCCGGTGTGCAAGAAGGTGCTGTCACGTCACTACCACATGAAGGTGCATCTGCTGACAGTCCACAAGGTGCCTGATGCGGAAATAGAGGGTCTCCTTCGCAGCCAGAACATTGCATGATTTGCTGGCCTCACGGTGGGTCACTCAGCATCCAATCTTCTCTCTATCCACACCATTGTACTGGGCCTTGTTCTCCTGTCAGCTAGGGAGAGTCTGTGGCTTCTGTATTTTACCAGTTTCTTTCTGCATGTAGTTCATTACTCTCATTATTTTTCCAGCACTGATTATATTCTTGATCTGGTAAAATGACCTAACATCAGCTGGGACTTAGCACTACAGGCAGGTCCTGTATACAAGTGGGATATGTTTTGGGAGGACTGCTGGGATGGTGAAACCTCATATAACAGAGTGAGAATGGAATAACGAAAACTTGTATCATGGCGTTGAAAAATAGGTTAACTACAATTCGTATAACAGGGTACATAACTAAGGGGAAAAATAGGATGTGGTTAACTTGCCCAGCTGGCATCACCGAATTTGGGTCTAAATTGCCAGTTCTTATATCATTGGTTTCTTATATACCAGTTGCTCGTATAACAGGACCCACCTGTTTATTGGTCCCAAATGTGAGAGGGTCAGTGATTTTAAAAGTCAGCTCTAGAATGCAGCTCTAGAATGCACACTTCAGTTTTAATAAGCTATTTTTAAAAGCACGGGATGGATGTAGACTGAGTTTGGACTTGGCATAATGTTGTTGGCTGCACTGTGTAATGTGGGATTCTGGCTGAGGATACCAAACAACCACAGGTGTTCCTTAATTGCCCATCAGAAATTACAGGTACTGAACATGACCCCAGTGGACTACAGATTGAAGTTACCCTTTCCCTGCAGTCCACCATCCTCCTTTTGGGGAATAGAGAGGGAGTTGAGGGTTGTTTATGAAGAGCATCCCTGTCCCACACCTCGAGGGAGTTAATGTTTAATGCAGAAAGAAACTGATAAGGAATTGGTGTCAGAAATCCAAGTTGACAAGAGGACATGTTGGTTCCTCAGTTTTCAAGTCTTCCTGTCATTGCATCTTTCATTACTCTGGATGAAGTGGTTGTGTTAATTATATATTTACCTGATTATTCAAACGCCTCGCTTGCTAAACCGTCTACGTTTTAAATTATTCTCGTGGCACCTGCTGTTTAATACAAGTTTTTTTATGCGGCCGTTGACGCCACGCCATCTTCCCTGTTCCACACTCCAGTCTCGTACACCACTAGATACCCAAGTTTATCTCACTCTCATCCATTTTATTATGGAATTGTGGTAAGATCCATATACTGTGGATGGTACTGTAGTGGAGACACAGATCTAAAATCTATCTGTCTGTCTATCTGTCTGTCTACCTATATACCTACCTGTCTATCTATCTATCAGTCTGTCTCTCTGTCAGAAGCCAGATGCCTTAATCCCATAAGGGATGGCTACAGACAAAATCACCTCCACAACACCCTGTCCCTTGTCATTTTACTGCCCTCCCCCTAATGAGATTAAGGGATCTGGCAGTAGATAGATAGATAGTGCTTGTAGTGTATTGGATGAGTGTGAAGACTGATGCATGGTGTAGAGACTGGAGGTGGAGTGGGGATGAGGCACAAGACTGATTATGTTAAGGGACACCAGGATCTGTATTCTCATTGGTTAAGGAAGCTCCCCAACACCTTTTCCTTAGTGATTTATATCTAGATACATATACTTAATATCATTTTGTGCATTAATTATATGGAGTATGGTGATACTGGAAGGATTTGTGCAACACACAAAAGAACAGTGAGGTATGCAAAGCAAAATAATTCACCTAGGAAAAAGTGTTAGGGAGCTTCCTTCCCTGATGAGAATACCAGCCTAGGTTTGTGTTGTAGGTGACATATGAGACTTTAAAACACCTCGACTCATATTCCTTAGTGGTTTATTTTGCATCTTACACCTCAGCACTCACTTCACTGATACCAATGGAAACCATACATGATATAAATAGCACACAAGTAAATGTTCAGGTGTCACGTGCAATGTAAATCACTAAAATGTGGTACAAAGCCTCTCATGTCCCTTGCTACTATGGCTGTTACTGTAGAAGCCTGGGGTGGGACTCTCAGATATTTTTGTGATCAGTTTCCTGTCAGAAGTTTGAATTGCTTTTGGGGGAAGAACTACACTTTGGAAAAATCTATATGTACCTCTGTATGTACTTCTTGTAGAAAAAAAGGTAAGCCGAGACAATATTTCCCCTATAAACTAAGTTTTTTTTTTTTTTTGAGACTTGGGGACATTCTACACACTCGCTTGTCCATCCTGCAGAAAGAAATGGGTAGGACAGGGAAGTGACCATAAGATTAATTAGACTTTGGAACATTCTACACATTCCTTCCTTGTTCATCCTGCAGAGAGAAATGGCCCTGGCAAGGAACGTATCACACATTTGTCAGGGAATTCCACCCTAGGCTTTGAGGTTATAACATGGTTCTCTAATAAAACAAGGAGGTGCTTGGAATGTGCTTGGATCTCATCTGTATATATTTTTAACATTTTCAAAGTCTATTATGTATTAAAAACATTTGTAGATCATTAGTGTTGTCTATCAATCTAAATGTCTATCTATCTATAGCCACACACACACATTAATCTGGCCATAGATAGATTGGTAGGTAGACAGTGTTGTGTTTGTATTTAATTCTTTTTTATATTCTATCAGAGAGTACTAAGTGATTTCAGAGATTGGTTTAGCGACAATGATTTCACCGGAGCTCATAATTGAAATTTCTTTGCTGATTTTTATAGCACATCATTTGGCTTCTAGGCCGGTCTTGTCAGTTAAGGACGCTCTCTAGCTCCTCTTCCACAGTGTTTTATTTTTAAGGTGTGGCTGGTTAATATAATTTTTACATTACTTATACAGAGTATGGTGATATTAGGATGAATTGATGAACACTAGAGTCAGTATTAACATATAATAAGCAGAATAAATTGCTTAGGAAGAGGTCTTAGTATCATACAAAAATAAATAACTCAGGAAGACGTGTTAGGAAAAAAGATGCAAAATAAATTGCGTAGGAATAGGTGTTAGGGAGAAGATGCAAAATAAATTGCGTAGGAATAGGTGTTAGGGAAAATATGCAAAATAAATCACGTAGAAAGAGGTGTTAGGGAAAAAATGCAAAATAAATCACCTAGGAAAAGGTGTTAGGGAGCTCCCATAACTGACAAGAATATAAGCATGAAGGTGCTATGCTAAAAACTGATCACAAAGGAGAAGGCAAAGCGCTAGATTTTAACAGCATTTAAACCACATGACTCTATAGTGTTATTGATTGTTGAATGAACCACATATCTATTTTATTATTACGGCACTCCCTTGTCATGTGATTGTTTGGTATTCGGTTTGTTGGTTATACATGCAGCAAGAATGTAGGACATTTATTACTGCACTCCCTCATGATATGATTATTTGGTATTCGGTCTTTCGGTACTCAGGCATTAAGAGTTTAGGACATTTATTACAGTACTCCCTCGCCACATGATTGTTTGGTATTCGGTCTTTCGGTTTTACAGGCATTAAGAATTTAGGACATTTATTACAGTACTGTCTTGTCACATCATCATTTGGTATTCGGTCATTTGGTTTTACAGGCAGTTAGAATTTAGGACATTTATAACAGCACTCCCTTGTCATGTGATCGTTTGGTATTCGGTCTTTCAGTTGCAGGGAATAAGAATTTAGGACATTTTTTTCTGTTGAATAATTGTTTTTTTCCCTTTTATGATCAAAGTGATTATTATTATTATTATTGTCACGTATTATTATTATTATTTTTATTTATGCAGGGCAGAAGAAAGCAAAGACCAGAAGCCCACAAGATTGTTCCCTCCAAGAAAAAATAAAAGCAAGATAGCAGAGAGTTTTATTTTGCATCATAAGATTGTTTTCCTGCATATACAATTGCTTCAACCTAAAATTTATCGTATACAGTATATGGTTTTCAGAAGCACATAAATCTTGAAATGAGGGTATGCTGTACAGTACTAAATTAACCTGAGAATATCCCGTAACATTTTATTATTACTGGTTTATTACAGAACTTGTTATATATTTGGTTTTCAGAAGCACGTAAATCTTGAAACGAGGGCATGCTGTACTAAATTAACCTGAGAATATCCCTTAGCATTTTATTTTTACTGGTTTATTGGGTTTCAATAAATATTTACTAGAAGTGTAAAGGCTGCCTTCCCATTTGTGATTTAGGTTTTGAGCATATGGCCACTCAAACACAAGACACAGCATTGGTGGGTGCACGGATGGGGGGCTTCATGTTAAAAAAGATTTGTGATAAACGTACGATACAACTCTTGGGCGGTATTCTTGTGTGGTTAGGAATCGTAACACCTCGTTCTTACCGGTTTATTTCTGATTCTGCTCTGTTGTATTCTGCTCTGCTGTATTCGTGCAATCTTTGTTGATATTAAGAAGGTGTAAGAATAAAAAAAGCTAGCACTAATGGGTAGTTTGGAAAATAAATCACTAAGGAAGAGGTGCTAGGGAGCTTCATTACCTGACAAGAATACAGATACAGGAAAAGTCCATTAATCCGAATGGCAGCGGATCGAGAATCATTCGGATTATCAGATTTTTCGGATTTTTGGGTGGGACCCCCTAAGACACTTAATTTCGTGTTTAGACTGAAATTTTGCCGAATGGATCACTTTTCATTCATTCATTCATAATACAATATGGCACATATTAACATTACATATTACACAGATTTTTTGCTTAATAATTTATTACTGAAGACACAAACTGTAATTGGTAAATTAAGAGATGTTATGGGTTGTTTAACTCACCAGTAATCCATAGTGTTGAAAACAGCAGTTGTAGGCAGGTAAATTCGATTAGAGAGAGAGTAAGTCCAGGGTTAATAAAAATATGCATGTACTGTGAAAGCACAAAAACTTAATATGTTTTGCTGTGGAGAATTCCTTAAACCTACGGTACAGATCCAAAATTAGTTGGTTGTTTACGAGGAGTTGCCAAGCCATGCATTACCTGATCCATGACCACACCACTCAGCACATCAGCACATTTGGCGCCCAGTTTTGATATTGTAATTGTGATATTTTTTACTTTTGGAGTTTTTGTCAGCCTTCTTTAAAAATTCGGATTATTGGGATTTTCGGATTATCAGTGTTCCGATTAATGGACTTTTACTGTACTTGGCCTTCAGCATCTCTTCCTTACCTATTTATTTTTGCATAAGGCACATTGATATTCTCTTGTATGTGTTGTTGGTTTGTAAGACTTATGACAAGGTAGCATACAGCATAAATCACTGAGGAAGAGGTGTTAGGTGCTTTCCTAAATTAATCAGAATGTTGACTCATAAGATGCTGTATGGACAAACCCATAATGTGTCAGAATCATTAAACTGAAAAAAAAAAATGGAGGTTAGATAATGATTTCTGTATTTATTTACCATTATTAGATGAGTGAATGAATGAATTATTATTATTATTGTTATTATTATTATTATTTTTTTTTTAGCACATGGAGGAATTCTGAAGGCCCCATGTGTCTAAAATTCTGTTATTCTATCCTCTGTTTTCTCTGTTTTGATTCTGGTTTCATTTGAAATTCTTCCAAGGAGCATTGCATATATCCTCCCTACACAATGTTCTTTTACTGTACATACTCATACGCTTTGATGTGTTAGAGGCTTACTGTTAAATTCCTTTCCTATTTTTGTACCATAAAAGAAGGATTACCCATATATGTTAGTTGTAAGGAGCTAGGTGGCTTTTGCAAACTTTTTTTCCTCTGTATATTAAGATTTCATCCCTGGCACCATCATGTCTTTTGCCAGGGATTCATTTTTCTCTTGTACAGGAACACAGACCTCGGGTATGTGTAGATATAATTATTTTAACACTCATTATACCGTTATTATTATACAAAGAGACCCATGATTTTCAAGATCAATTCCTTCAGTCTGACGATATTTTTTAAAATCTGTTCTTGTTAGTCCAGATGATTTTATGAAGCTTTAGGGAGACATGTTGTAGTGAAGGGATAAAAAATGACAAAATTTGATAGTAAGTAAATACTGTAAATAAAAGGATATATTGAGTCTATATCTAATATCTCCAGTCTGTAAATGATTCCTAGGCCAAGTAAAATTGTTTGTAAATAGAGTCTTTATATCTATCAGTCTATAGCCAGATGCCATAATCCCGTAAGGGGTGGCCATTTGTCTTTGAGTTAGTTCTTTTACGGGGAGGGGCACTAACCTTTTGCCAACCCACTTATTGACACACAGGGAACACGTATGGGTTGGTTATATGGTGACCACCCAGCATTGTAAATGGTTTTCTAGCTTACAGAAAATCATTAGGCTTGTCACTCAGTGTAAAGCCACCTGAGGAGGAAAGAAGAGTGGTAAAAAGTGACAGGAAAGATGGGAGAAATAGGAAAAGAGGAGGGCAGAAACAGAAAAACAATGATAAAGGTGAAGGTAGAAGAAGGCAGCACTGCATTAAGTGAGTGGATGATTGTCGCCACCACCTAATATCTTACTGCTTTGAAATTTTCCCTCTCGTACGTAAGACATTAATTAAGTTGAATATTTCCTTCATATCATGTCGTTTATAAAGGCTTCAGTGTGCGTCCATCAGGTGATCAAGGCTTATGCATGGAAGCATTTTGGAGTCTTTATAAACGATACGATATGATGCGATACGATACAAAGGAAATATGTTATAACTCTCGTTCTTCCAAATGTCTCTCTGAAGGTTAGTAAAATTGTCTGGTGTTAGGAGGAATGAAATGAAAAAAGTCATGTGTAGAGGTTATATATATACTGTATATCTGTGCATCACATATTTTAAACCTGATATATAGGGCAGTCTGTATATAACGCCCTAGTTCCACTCCACTGGGGGATTTCTCGTGTGTTGTGAGGACGGCTCAATGTCGTCAGTGTCTACCCTGTATCATTTTATTTCCCACTTCCACTGCCACACCCACACTCACACCAGCAGACTCAGTCACTGTCTGCCCTGCATCATTTATTCGTTTCTTACTCCCACTGCCACACCCACACCAGTAGACTGAACCGTCCCCACAGCACACGAGACACTGCCACATGAGTTTCTAGTGCAGTGCTATGTATGCACTGCCCTGGATATTGTGGTTGATGTGGTAGGCCAGCACCTATAAAGCTTTACTGTGGGTACCATCTTAGTAACATTAAGTTCCTGTGTTGGTCCTGTCTCATTTGGTGTTACCACTTATTGTATTGTGTATGCGGAGTGAGAAGGGTCAGTCAACCAGTAATAATCTCTCTAGTGTCTCTATTTCTGTATCTATCTATTTATGCGTTTGTAGCCAAACACTTAAATATAACATGTGGCCATAAATGAATTGACTTCATGTTACCCTGTTATCTGCTATCAGGCTGCCCTTTCTTCAACTTGCACCCCCATCACTCATATGCCCCTCTGCCTCATCCCTTCATCTCATCCTCTGTCTTCCCCACTCCCTCCCCTCTCCAACTCATTCACATACACTCCCATGTAGTCTCATATTCTCTGCACTTCTCCAAATGTTTTCTAGCACATCCACATTGTCAGTGACACCCCCATCTTTCATATACCTCCCCTCTCATATATCTCTCTGTCTCATCTCTCCATCTCACCCTCAGTTTCGTCCTCCCTCTCTCATGTATCTCACCACTTCATCCTTCCATCTTATCCTGTCTCCTGCTCCTCCTTCTGCCATGTATCTCTCCACCTCCTTCCTCCATCTCATCCTTAGTCTCCTCCTCTGCATCCCTTCTGAAAACTCTCATGGTTGATTTTTCGTTCTGAATCCAAGCATCTCATTTAGTTTGCTCTACTTAATATTCTCACCTGCATTACTTAATCCATGTTACCATATGATGCGGAAAGGAATTATTTAATCTAATTTATTTATAGCAGTACAGTACACATGTTTTATCAATGAGATTATTATTATATGCAATAGAAAATACAAAATACGGTAGCAATGTGTATTAACCCATTCAGTCTTATGTTGTATATTTTTTCTATTCTTGCTCCCTCCAAATGTATTCAGTATGGAGAATTTTTAAGCTGAAGAAAACCGAATAAAGTCATCTGGAGACGGCGAGAATTGAAATATAAAATACAGGATTGGATGGTGGGTTTAAATGTTGTATATATACAGTTTTTCCAGCAGATGGTGATGGTTATAGCGTAGTTGTAGCTTTGGCAATGAATTCCTTGTATTATTTATTGACCTTTTTGCTGCACTCTCATTGCTGCATTTTCCGTCCTAATTTTTTTATAATTTAATTTGGCATGAGAGTATTAACCAAAAGTATTAAGTAAAAGAGATCTCAATGTCTGTAATATAAAATGTATAATATCTGTGGACCCTACCTCACCCCACCCCAGAGTAGGAAAAAAAGAGATCTGGATGATGATGATGATGACAGTGATGCTGATGATGTTTTCGCAATTTTCTTCTGCCATCTGTGTAAGCCTTTGACTGTGATGGTGCAGTGTAAGTACTTAATTCCTGCCAGACAATTGTATGTTATCATCATCATCAACTTACCTGACCAAGAATCTGCAGGCAGCAATAGGGTCAAGCATATTCTAACTTTTGACATGGCTGAGAAACAGGGTTGTATTCTGAGTGGTGTTGGAGATTTTGTTGTATCTCTTTCTTAATGATTTATTTGCATATTACACATTGTCCTGTGTATGTCGTTTATCTTTTTTATTTTTGTTTATTTTTTTAAATTTTGACATCAGTGAGATACAAGAGGCTAATGAGGTGTTGTGTGCAGAGTAACTCGCTTTGGGGATGGGTCAGTCTGTTGGTGTGGGTTTGGATGTAGCAGTGACAGTAGGATATGATTCAAGGTAGTGATAATGCTGAATGAGCTGTCCCCACAACACACGAGAAATTGCGGGGTCAGGTGGAAGAAGAGCCTTGTTTATGAGTTACCCTGTATATTGAAGTCTATTTTGCTGAATAAACCACTAAAGAGTAAGTGTTAAGAGATCTCCAAAGCCGCTTAGATACAAGCCAGAGTAGCGTCCATTTTGTTACAACACTACAATGTCTTTCTAAAGTACAAAACTCCTGATCTTGTATATTTGCTTGTATCATAGATGGAACATTTTTAAAGAATTTGTACTTCCATGCACATCTTTTGAAGTAGAAAATGTACCACAGTGGCTTTAATTTTGATTTCAAACCTCAAATAGTTGTTATGGTTCTTAGGTGAAATCATCCTGTTCTAAATCTTATGTTTCTGATTTCCTTTTTCCCAGTGGTTTTCAGCAACTGTTGAGAAGTAATTAGCTGTTGGGAAATAATTAGCTTGAAAGTAATTAGCTGGGTTTGCCACTTCAGCTTCCAGTCCTTAGAAAACATCAGCTGTACTCTGACCAACCTCAGTATGGGAATTCCTTAAGAGAAAGTACAGCATCATTTGATTTATTGAATGATTGGTTGTATGCGGCCTCACCCCAGTCTTAGGTGGGAAAAGAGGTTGAGTGATACTGTAAACAGATTCAAAGGATAAAATATTGTACTTGATACAAATTCTTCTGCAGGAGCATGTATTTATTTTTTACAAGTACATTGAAAACTACTGTACAGTTTACTTGAATTCAAGACTCTATGACATGGGTACATATGATCAAATCTACTTCAAGCAACTGGCAAAACAATGGTATTTTTCTCCACAGTGCTCGATCTCTGGCAGCCTCCCTATTCAGTCACACTCTATGACCTCGTCCAAGGTCTTTTTCGGTCTGCCTCTCGCAACCCTACCATTTTGTTCACACTTTTCACTTTCTGTCTGTGTTCATAAAATTCACATGTGACTACATATCTGGTCTCAGGTATTAGTAAATTTTGACCTAGGAATGTTTTGAGCTATAAATAAATTTGTGGTCCCAATTAAGTTCATAACTATGGAAGCATTTCCTCAAGACTCAAGACTTGCTTCTCAGTTGCACTTAATGTACTTTCCTCTTCACCGGGCTGTTCTCTGATACACACAGGGAGATCAAGAGTGGGCCTTTGTGCTGTGTACTGATGTAGTGCATTAGTCCTGTTCTCCTCAGATGCTTGGTGGTTAGTAAAGGCACTCCAACCATACATGGCCCATAAGTGTCTAAATCCGAGGGATGGCTGGGGCTTCTTGTTCACCTAATGCCTCTGAAGGGGTGAGCAACTGGATACTCTTGCTTAACTGTCTGGAATGAGTAGTTTTGCCCAGGTCCCTGTACTCCTGGTGCTGGGGCAAACTTGGACTGGATGATGGATGCAGGATCAAGCTTACTAACACATGGTGGCACAAGGTGTTGTCAGGTTAGCTTGATGTGTTGTCAGCATCATTGGTGGTGTCAGAAGGCAGTGGTGTCAGCTCAGGGGGGGCAGGGGTTGTCTCCTTACTTGGCACAGCTGACCCAGGCGCTGACTCAAGGGCAACAGGAGTGAGGGGCGCCCAGTACATGTTCCCTGTATTGTATAAGAAAGCATCATCACCATCATTATCATTACTTTTATGACTACAGTACCATCAATCATCATCATCAGCAGCAGCAGGAATCAAGATGGAGAGATGGTTTTTATAGGTCATCAGAGTAAAAATACAGAGGGTTTGGGGGGCGCTAGGTTTACGATTGAAGAGTTGAGAAGAAGGATGGGACTGGAGTGTATTAGTGCTGTGATGAGGAGGGGCAGATTGAGAAGGACGGAGGATGACAACTGGGTGCGGAAAGTGAGAAGCGTGAACACTGGGGGTAAGGTTGTGAGAGGCAGACTTAAAAAGACCTGGGACAAGTTTGAGTGTGACCTTAGGGATAATGGACTGAATAGGGAGGCTGCCAGAAATTGAGCAGCATGGACAGTTGCCATTAGGTGACCAAGGCTGATGCATGCAAGCATGTTGGAGCCTTTATAAGCAATGGGATATGATGAGGTGGGCCTTGTAATCCACAGAGGCAACTTACCGCGTTTATGGGTTGTGATTCTGTCGCCGCCGTGTTCCTGGTAGTCGGCTCGTCTGATTCCCACCGCTACCAGTTCCTTGGCTGCATCACGTGCACCATACCACGGGTCCAACACTGGCGACTGAGAAAAGACAAAATTTTAGCCAGTCATGTTTTTACTTTCCTGTCTCCCTCCCTCCCTCTCCTTTCCCTTCTCCCTTCCCCTGTTTCCCTTCACATTCTTCCTTCCCTCCTTCCTTTTAGTTGCTCTTTCCTTTCATATCTCCCTCACCTTCTCCATCACATATATTTCTCTCCACTCCCACTCCTAGCCTCTATCCTCCTTTCGTACCTTTGCCTCGGTGACAGAGAAGTGTGACTGGAAGGGACGGTGTGCTAAGAGTTCTCTGCGCACTCTGGTTGCCAACCCAGGGAACGATGAAGGGCCACCAGTGAGAAAAACATTGCCCACAAGACGTTTTTGTGTGGCAGAATCGTACAGGCTCAGAACATACTTGATGGTTGCTGTGATGCCTCCCTGCTCCAGCCCATACATGTATGGTTGGAAGAGGAGTTCACCTATTCGGATCTGCTTAACAGATAAATGTCATTAGCAGAAGTAGCAGATATAATAATGTAGTAGTAACAGTAGCAGTATTAGTAGTATGATCATTACCAGTATCACCATCATCCTAACTTTATTAACATGTCAGTATCATCGGTGTTATTACCAACAACATCATTATCACTGTCTGACAAGGACTTTACAAACTAAAGGAGTTATGTATACAGCATTCAATAGGTCCCTCAGCACAAGAGATCCTTCCTAGTTAAATACAGTTGTGTGGAGACAGCAAGAGTAATGCAGTGGAGTCAGTAACCTGTTCTGTTGACAGCTGTATCTGGTAGTTCTCAGCCAGTGATGTGGGTTTGCTGGAGTTGACATCACCCAGGAATTCGGGGCTGTGCTGTCTCAAGGCCGACTCTAGCTCCTGCAGCTTCTCGTTCTCTTCTTCACTGTCTGACCCTCCACCCTCCTGTCCAGGGAAAGGGAGTTCAATTACAAATCATATTGCATTGTTTATAAAGCCTTGGTCGCCTAATGGCGGCTCTCAACACAGCTGTACTTCTGGCACCCTCCCTATTCAGTCCCTTATTCCTGAGATCACACTCTAAAGGCGGTTCTCCATGCTGCTCAATCCCTGGCAGCCTTCCTAGTGAGTCCCACATCCCTGAGGTCACACTATAACTTTGTCCTAGGTCTTTTTTGGTCTGCTTCTCGCAACCCTACCCTGACGTTCACACTTCTCACCTTCCACACCCAACTGTCCTCCTCCATCCTCTCCACATCTCAGTCTGCCCCCCATCATCACAATAATCCAGTACATTTAAAGACAGATGACCAGCCTACTTCCCTTAGTGGCATTAAATGCACATGAAATCTGCAATCACCTCTTGGGAATCTATATACAGCCATCACCACAACAGGGGCATTCAAATCACAAAAAAAGAAAGAAAGAAAAAAAAAAGGTGACAACGAGGACTGACTCTACTAGACAAATTAATGACATCCAAAAACAAATAACAAATAAGGAAAGCCATAATCACAGGAAATACCTTGTTTATGGCTTTGTAAACATCCCAGTCTTCATCTCTCATGCCAAAGTTGTCGTCCTTCTTCTCGCGCCGTGCCAACTGTGAGATAATCCTCATGCGCTCCTGTGACGCTGCTGTGCGACGCTTGGCCATCTCCTGTCTGACACAACACAATACTTTCTGTCACTGGAGAAGTCACCCACCCCCACCCACACACAGGCAAACAAGAGAGAAGCTTTTGAGGTGCTGAGTGAGAAGTACATGTGGAAATCTGCTCTCAAGAAATGGAAGTCAGTCTATCATGGAAGCTATAACTTGGCTGAATATGTTAGAATGCACCATTAAGGGACATAATGATTGGCAGACACATGAAACTGAGTGGGTATGTTTTAACCTCACAAAGCTGGGTCACTGACAACTTGAATACTATATCATGGTTGCATAAACTTTGAGAAGTCGTATTTATGTGGAAGGAATGAGTATCCTTGGTTACTTGTCGAATCAAAACCTCCCATTTAATAGCTAACACCTGGCCAACAATTAAGTTGATAGGGGCTAGGATCTATGTCAGGTAGGAATAAATACTCTTACCTCTTGTGCCTTCGTGCAGCGCGTCGTGCCTGTATGTCCCGCCACTGTTGCTTCACTTCCTCCACCCACTGTTCAAGGTCTGCTCGCTTCTGGGGACTCACCGACTCGCACACACGCTTGGGTTTTGGCTCCTATGGACAGACAAGGAGGGTAACATTAGTTCTGACCAAAACTGACAGATTTTGCAGACTTACACTCACACATGCTCTCCTCCCAACTTCCATTTCTTCAGCTTTACAACTCTTCTTGATAGCTCTGTAACTGCCTCTCTCTTTTTCCCAAACTCCCTTAACCAAAATCCTGGGGCTATTTCTTTCCTGTATCTTCCCCTCCTCCTCTCTCTTCCCTTCCCTTCCTCCCTCCCTTCATTCCTCAGCCTCCATTCCTCTCTCCCTTACTGCCTCACCTCCTCCTCTGCAGCAGTCTGTTGCATCATCTTGGTTCTGGTCTTCTCTATCTTGTGGTGCAGTATGGAGATCTTTTTGGTGAGGTGTGTCAGGCTGGGCACTTCCGCCTCCTCCAGTGCGTGCTGGTACTCGGGCTCATCTGGTGTAAACTCCTCCATCGCCTCCTCCAGCTCCACCAGTCGCGTTAATTCTGCTTCGTCCTCAAGAAGCTGATGGGAAAAGATCACCAGGTTAAAAGGAAGTCAACACTGCTTTTAACCATGTACACTGTGTATCCTCATTCTAAACATGTCAAAACATCTCAAAATGAACGGATCTTACATGTAGCTCTCTATTATTTATATTTTTTGAGGAAACAGTTTTGTGGGTTTCTAGTCTTTGGTTCCTCCTTTGTTGCATTAGAAAAAAAAGAAAAAAGAAAAAAGCCTTCAGATGTCACCACTCAGACATGAATACCAACCTTCTCCTCCCTCTTCCTGGCATTAAGCTCGACCAATCTCCGTGCTGCTTCTTTGCGTCTTTCTCTTTGCTGTTCGGCGCTGACGGTGCTGACTGGGGCTGCGACGAATGGCAGCTGAATTCTGCGTACATACTTTTCGTAATAATCCACGTCACCCCACTTCACCACCTCACTCATGTAGTCCTCTGCCATGTACATGTGTGTGTGTAGGATCTCCTGTGAATTTGGTGTCAGAGGTCATCAGCAGTAGCAGCAGCATCCCCTTATCATCATCATCATCCCAATTCACACCACCCTCATCATCATCATCATTCAAACTCACACCATCCTCCAACTCACACATACCTTCACCCCATCTCTGCACCTCATTCTCCCCTTCTCCCTCACTCACATACCACACTCTCCTACTCAGTCTCTTATTTTCCAATCACTCCACATTGCCAGATTTTGCAGGCCATCCACATGAAGACCACAAAATCTAAACTCACCCCTGCCCTGGATGAGGTGATCACGCTGAGGCACTGAGGAAATCTAAGTCAACCTCTCAGTCCCCCTCCACCTCACTCACATAGTCTCTCCTAGTCAGCCTGTCTCCATTCCCTCCACATCATCATCTAATACCTTCCAGTATGTCCACATTCATCGTCATCATCACACAAGCCAAAATCCTCACCTCTGCCCTGGATAAGGTGATTGCATTAAGGTGTTGAGGGAATCTAAGCTGCAGCCATCGCCACAGGAATCTCGTAAGATGTTGTCCTCCCATCCTAATCCTTCGAGCACAGCTGGGGTCGGCCATGCCACCGAGGATTGGGATGACGTGTGTGGTGCAGTGCCCGATGTTTACCACGAGTCCATCCTTGGTGCTGGGGTGGTTATGGTGGTAGCTTAGTAGCCCGTCGACGCAGTAAGATATGCTGTCGACCCCATAGCACTCAAACAGCAGCTCGGACATTACTGTTGGGGTAGTATGTGGCATGATATTATACTTCATATTACTCACTAGCGTCAAAGATAATACCGATGGCTATAACGCTCATACTATACATCATCAAAATACACAATTACTGGATAATGATAGAATAGGGGAAAGAAACATTATTAATATCACAGAAAATGAAGTAAGTATTAGGGAGGATGTGAGGGAAAGAGGGAGACTGAGGATGAGGTGGAGAGGTACGAGTGAGTGCTGTGAAATGGAAGGGGAGCGAGAGACTGAGGGTGAGGTGGGATGAAGGGAGGGCTGCCTGATGGAGGGTACAATACAGAAGGATGAAACTAAGTAAGCTGGAGGGGGGGGAAAGGGGAAGAGAGAGACCAAGGATGAGGTGGAGGCATGATGTGGGGATGGAGAGAGAGTTGCCTGATATGGATATGAAACATATGGACAAAACTAACACTGTCTGGAATAATTAGGGTTGCAGAATGCCTCAGTAATGATGATGTCGTGGGGTACGCGTGTTGTGTTGATGCCGAGGTGTGAGAAGGTGTAGTCAAACATAGTTTCCTGGGCCTCAAAGTGCGTCACAACATTCTCATCGTGTGGAGACTTTAGTTGGAAGCGCACTGCCTCCATGTTCCCAATGTCGTTGGCTACCAGGATTTCTGTCTCCTGTGGTAATAAAGAAATACAGTAAATACATAAATGAATAAATACACACATAAATAAAATAAAATAAATCAGTTTTTTGTTTATAAAGGCTCCAACATGAATGCATGCATCTGCCTTGGTCACCTTATGGCTGCTCTCTATGCTGCTCATCTCTGGCAGTCTCCCTATTCAGTCCCTTATCCCTGAGGTCACACCCTATGACCTCATCCCTGGTCTTTTTCAGTCTGCCTCTTGCTACCCTACCCCCAACTTTCACACTTCTCACATTGGGCTACATAAAACACAAAGCATGTAATTTGCAAACGTGTAATTATAGTGTGTAAATACTCACAGCAGCGATCTTCTTGCCTCTGTCCTTCCTGTGTTTGGCGTAGCAGTTGCGGAAAACAATCCTGGGCTCCTTGTCTGTGGCCCACCCGACACGACACTGGTATGACCCTAGAAGAAATAAAACAGGTAAACAGTAACACTCGATCCCGTATAAATCTCCTTTGAAGTGTTGGATAGTATTTTTACCCAGCCTAACATATGAAGGTATTGTTCAAGTAAAAGACATGGAGAACCCCCCAAAAATAAAATAAAGAAGAGGTGTCAGGGAGATGAGAATATGGCTGCAAGAGATGGAAGCCTTCCAACACAAATCTTTTAACCTCCCATATAATGAATTAGTTATGTCTGGACAAATCTGTCAAAATTGTTAAAAACCAGCTTGCGTTACTCCTTCTCTGCTTGTGGTACTCCTAGTAATTTTATATTGGGAGATACTGGATTATTTTAGCTGAGAAATCCTGACAACCAAGGGGCTAAGGAAGAGCTTATTACCATTGTCGATAATCAGTGGGACTCCCTTGAAGCTGGCATCATAAGTGTGTATAGGGTCTGGCACCGAGCGAGCATCCTTAAGTTCGTAAAGCCGTACCGTCTCCTCTGAAAGAAATACAGGATATGGACTGATGTGACGGCCCTGACACTAGTGATGTATTTTTGCAGTTTCAGACACTCACACCCCTCACTTGAACTAGTTGGGTTAGATTAGATAGCTTTGGGTAGTTAGCTTTGATAAGTTACATTAGAGGAGTGAGGTCTGTTGAGTTTGGTTAAATTAGTTAGATATGATCAGAGAAAAATCAGAATAACCTGGACTGTCTGATATGTAAATGTACCCAGCAGTAACATACCTATCTATAAATGCTGTAGCTGTTATAAATGCTAAGGTACAATCCTCTAAGCATTTTATTTGTTACATTCCTCTTAGCCATGTACAAATTTCAAAGCAAAACCCATACAGAACCTAAACTGCACTTTAACCTAATTTTCAGACTGCCTGTATAGTAACACTCAAATTACACTGCCAGATAATTCTAACATGATTGAATTTAACAGGTAACAAGAAGAAAAATATAGTAAATACTGATGGACCACATTAGGCACACGTTTTCGAATACTATAATCACGCTTATAACTATCAGGATCATTTAAAAATTGCTTTCTATATGTTAAAACAGTAAGTACTAAAAGTTGGGTCTATTCCCTACCGCCTGAACCCATTATTCCACAAAAAATAGGGAAATAAATAAATTTCTCGCGTCCGCCAGCGCTGTATTGTTTACATGGGACCCCCGAGGTTACATTCACCAATATTATATGCTGAGGAAATCATAGTGGTCTGCCAATTTGGTACTAGAATACCTTTATATGGTGAAAAATATTATTATAAATTAAAAATTTGATGTAAAAACTACGGTTAGGAAAGTTTTCCATATTAAATCAAATGAACTGGGAATGAAGCAACATGAGCCCCATATTTCTATGGCAATTCACTGTATTATTATTATATCAATTCATATCTCGAAACATTTGATATTGGCAAATAAAAGAAAGATGTTTTTTGTTTTATAAATAAGTCAGACGGGAAATTGAAGGAAAAATATCCAGCTAATAGACTGTATTGCATACAAAGATGTCCATTGAATGGCTTCAAATATCATAATTATTCCTGTGATGATAATTTTGTTTACATCGCCATGACAGCAAAATACATTTGACTTGCGTAGAGCCTTGGCTTTGTTTATCAACAATAAATACGAAGATAATTCAAAATCATGACCCATATCAAGGCTCATAATAATAACACAATAATGGAAATGGCATGCTGAATACCCAACAAATGCTATACAAGCAGCAGAAGATAAAAGTTTGGGTTGGCATCCGTCCAGTTTTCCGCCATATTTGGGTGGACGTATCAATCCTTTAAAGACCTTAACTTCCCGTGATAATATAGATAAGAAGTTATATCTGAGCGCGATAAGACATCAGTGTAGTGCAGTGTTAGTGAGTGAGGGAGTCAAGTGTTACATCAGCCTCGAAATTGCTGCTAAAAATGGAGGATTTAGGTGAGTGGGCGGATGATGGCAGGTGTCAGTGGCTGTGTGTCATCCTGCAGCCCTCCCTAACCCCCCTCAGCCTACCCCCACACCCTCCCTCGCCCTCACTCTGGCATCTCCCACCTCTCAAATTCTCCCTCACCCCTCACCCTGATCCCATACTCGCCCTCACCCCTCACCCTGATCCCATACTCGCCCTCACCCCT
>JAGKTI010010808.1:0-10978 GCA_018397915.1 Birgus latro
ATTTCTGTGGAGCTCCAAACATTAGAGGAAATAAAGAATGCAAGCTCTAACCTATCCCCCTCTCCCACCTCACCTTGCCACATGTCTCAGTGGATTATCAAAGAAAGGAATAAAATTATCTGTCACTAACTTCTCGTACTGTCTCAGCTTCAGAGTCAGATGCAGCTGGGAAGTGGGTATCAGCAGCTAGGTGGATCGCTAGGCACGGCGGCGCTAGGATCAACACCTCTCGCTTCAGGTAACACACACACACCTTTATTAGTAATTTGATACGGTAAGTCCAGGTAACACGGTCCTTTATTGGTAATTTCATACGGTAAGTCCAGGTAACACGGTCCTTTATTAGTAATTTGATACGGTAAGTCCAGGTAACACACCTTTATTAGTAATTTGATACGGTAAGTCCAGGTAACACACACCTTTATTGGTAATTTGATTAAGCCCAGGTAAAACGCAGGCACCACTGTTAGTAATTTCAGATAGTAAGCCATCTTTTTACATTAGTTTTTATTTATCAATCTATTCATTTATTTATCACACCTCAGTCCAAAATAAGTTACGAAAAATATTAAAGTTGTTTATCTTCCACTTCCTTCCTGTTTACGGTACTATTTTTTTTTTTTTTTATGCAGTATGAAGGAAACAAAATCCACAAGCCAGCAAAATTGTTCCCTCCAAGAAAAAAAAAACAAGATCAATTCATTCCGATAACAGCTGATATTTTCTGACACATCCCTAATATATAACCAGGATTTTACATATTCAATACTCACACTTCTATTTTTTATATATGTCTGATTCTGACATACTTAACCCGTTCCCTGAGCCGCAGTAGTCCTCCTAAGTGTCACTCTAGATACCACATACTTATTACTTATCACACTACAATCACTGTATATGCTAGGGCTGTTTCATTTAGGATTGAATCTCGCTTAAGTAGCCTTCACTTCACAATATCTTCTTATAATGTCACTTTAGGTTCATCAGAGCTGTCAAGTGTCCATAGCAAGCTTATCTATCTATCTATCTATTTATTTATCTATAGCCAGACACCCTAATCCCGTAAGAGGTGGCCACAGACAAATCGCCGCCATGTCGCCCTGTCCCCTGCCATTTCGCTGCCCTCCCCTCCAACTTACACCCCACTCTCTTATCAACTTCGAAGTGTAATTTGTAAACAATTCAACATTAACTCATCTCACCTACAGTACAGCTCATTAACGGAATTCTTCATACAGGTGATGGTGATTTAAAAACGCCAACCGCCTATGACCTTCAGCCTTTAAACGCAGTGTGTCCAGGCAACTCGAAATGAATGGATTTTGAATTTGGCGCTCTGTTATTTTTGTTTTTTTTATTTTCTCTTGGAGGGAATAATCTTGGGGACTCCTGGCCTTTGGTTCTTCTTCCTTGCATTAAAAAAAAAAAATGGCCCCTCCTTACGAACTCATTCTCGTTGGATGAGTAAGCTCCCTAACACCTTTTCCTAAGTGATTTATTTTGTTTATTACACCCTACTGTCCTCGTCTGTGTTTCATAAATCCTTCAAACACCGCCATACTCTTCATAAAACACGTACAAAAGGATATTACCCACCCATACAAAGAATAAGTCGCTAAGGAAGAGATGTTAAGGAGCTTCCTTACCCGAAGAGAATAAGGGTCATAATCACATAAAAAAAAATAAATCGCTAAGGAAAAGGTGTTAGGGAGCTTCCTTTCCCGACAAAAATAAGAGCCATAATCACAAAATAAATCGCTAAGGAAGAGGCGTTAGGGAGCCTCCTTACCCGACGAGAATAAGAGTCATAATCACATTAAAAAAAAAAAAATAAACTAAATCGCCAAGGAACAGATAATCATATAAAAATTAAAAAATAAATCGCTAAGGAAAAGGTGTTAGGGAGCTTCCTTACGAATATGGGTCACGATCACCTCAACGTCCTCTCCTCAGGCACCCTTGGCTCCAGCTTCCCGGGTCACCTAAGCAGTGGACTCTTGGGCAGCTCTTCCACCTCTATATCCACGCCTGGCTCCACCCCCGGCAGTTTGGGGTCGGCGCCCCCCCTATGGACGTCTGGATCCGGGTCCTCGCTCTCCTCGGGGCTGGGGGCAGGGGGGTTCCTTGGTTCCAGTAGCAGCCTGGCCACTCCATCGACCCCGCCCTTCCAGCCATCGTTTGGTAGGTGCACATCCAAACTACGTTCATTTTACCCTCACATATTGCCTTATTTAACCCCTTCACTACTAGCGCTCTGTTCGAAGCTAAAAATAGTGTGTTGGTTGCAAGAATGAAAGGAAAAATACGAGTAATTACAAGTCCATCAACGTCGTGGATGATTTAAATTCATATCCTACCGGTCCGTGCCCTACAAATTTTGAAATATGAATCTTCAGTATCTTCTCTATTAAAAAAAATAATAATAATAAGCTCTGGAAATACGAAAAATTAAAACATTGACGTATCAGAAGTATAAACAAGACGTCTAATTAACTGATCCTCACCCCCATCCCCTCACCAAAACCATCTGTCTTCCCGAATCTGTCTCGTAAACAAAATAATTCACGGTTTTGCCTTTTAGACGAAGCTGTAGTTTTAGAAATGATTTTTGTGCGTAGTTAGTGGCGTGTTTGATCCCGAATACTTATAAGTCAGGTACTGTAGTAGTAGTAGTAGTAGTAGTAATGCCGTATTAGTAGTAAGTAGCGGAAATTGACCAAGAAACGCTACAAATAACAGAACTGTATTTCAAGTGGTTCTCGGAGATTTCGTTACACCTCTTCCTTAGCGATTTATTCTTGTTACACATCAGTTTTCTCTTGTATGTTGTGAATGCCAAATGCAATCATGTAAGATTAGTTGCATAAAGAATAAAATATTTTCAGGATGCTTCATTTTCCCGAGGCTTTCAAAACACTGACCATAAATTGAAATCCACCTACCGGACAGGACTGAAACTATGGCTAAAAATTACATTAAAAAATATATACCACAAAGGCGAATACCTCAGCTTGACCAAAACTATAAACCTTAATCCTAAACTTTAATCCTAATCTTAAACCAAATTATAAGAACCTGAGGATAAAGAACATATTTTGAATTTAAATACATATAGCCTCAGGATAAAGACCATATTTTGAATTTAAATGCTATAGGTTTGAAGTCAAGGAGTATAAGTTTCAGCTGTGATATATCCTCAAACTGGTATAGTAATGGATATACTTTTAAGAACATATTCACAGTTTAAGGTAGGAAATTCTCAAATCGCTAGTATGACACGTCCGAAAAGGAAATTACGAGTCCAAAAGTACAAGCCTAAAATTGAAATAATCCAACATCAATTTGGGACGATTATAGATGATACAAGGTCTCAAATGTACGTGTGTGCTAGTGTCACGCCAGGGAATGTGTGTGTGTGTGTGTGGGTGTGTGTTTTATGTGAGTGAATGGGCGAGTGAGTGCGTTGTGATGTGTGTTGAATATCAGTGCGCTGTGTTTTGCATGTGAGTGTGTTGTGCCGAAGTGCGAGTGAGTTAGCGTGTAGTGCTGATGTGAGTGGATGAGTGTGTTGCTGTATGTGAGTGTGTGTTGCGTTATATCGATGGTGTGTTGCAGGCGGCGGGGGCAGCAGCTACGGGGCAGGATTGAGTGCGTGTCGGCGTCAGGGGGACTCTACCGCTTCCTCCCAGCTCACCCCGCTCTCCTACTACCCCTGCTGGCCGGACTCCAAGCTCTAGCACGGCAGGTGAGCTGGGTATGGATGCTACACAATGGACCTATGGAGCTTTACCCCTCCCAGGCTTCTCTGACCCTCTCTAAGCTCTCCAGTGCATAAACAAGGCTTTGAAATACAGATAAACAGTTTGTATTTCAGTTAAACATGATATTCAAATTTGTTTTCATGTAATGTCAATATACAGTCAACCTTTCTATAGCCAGTGAAATCCTGGTAGTAATAGTAGTAGTAGTAGTAGTAGTAGTAGTGTGTGTGTGTGTGTGTGTTCCCCGCATTCCTACGAACAGTACACCTCCACATGTCACCACTTCGGCGCTAACACCCACCGTCCATATTGAATACACGCTAAAGCCGTCTCATACAGGACTGGTGTATTGGTATTAGCGGGGGTATTTTTTTATAACAGGTCGTCGGGTATTATGGTAGACCAGTAAAGTCAGCTTAACGAAAATTTAACTTTATAAATTATTTCCCGTATTCGAATATGACTTTTCCTTTCTTTCTTTACCCCGCCCCCAAAGAAAACAACTTTAACGGGATTTTATAAAGCGGGAATTAATGTGTAATGAGTATTTTCTCTGTGTTCCAGGTTACAGTGATAGGATTATGGACGCACAAGACTGGGGAGCTGATGGATAGAGGATAAGAGGATGGATGGATGATTCGCTGGCCATCTCTCTTATAAAACACTACTTCGGCGTACCCCATCCCCCCAAAGTAGCCGTCTTACTGTTGGGACGCTCCGTGGTGCCTTCTCTTTGGCGACATAGGCTTCTGTTCTCCTTGATATGGGAGGCCTGTATCACTTCTCGTTAAGCGATTTATTTTGCAGCTTACACTTAAATGTTCTCCCGTGTACTAAATATTTCCTTCTAATAACGGCAAAATTTAGTGACAAACACGTGAGTATTCAAATGTGACAGGCAAAATAAATCGCTTGGGAAAAGGTGATACGGCTCTTAATGAACAAGAATACCCCCTTCATTCTCCTATAGGTTGAAAGTTTGTATCGGTAACATAAGAGAATAATGAAGGTGTAAGAGGCAAAAAATAAATCGCTAAGGAAAAGGCGCTACGGATCAGCAAGGCCAGAAACACGTCCCTGATTCAGAGCACCTGCCCTTCCCTCGCACACACACCTTGCCCTCATCCCCTCCCCTCTATTAGATTGCACCTCTCACCTTGAAACAGGTATCTTTAATCAGCATCTCTTGTTCCTTCACCTGTGCAAATATTTTTTTCCCCATCTCTCTCCCACATACACTCAAATAACTTCCCTTTCAGTACCCGCTTTTCACACACACACACACACACACACACACACACACACTCTTTCTCTCTCTCTTTCATGACCTTTCCAAAACATCAACCCAATCGCAAAGGACTCGTGCAAACCTTTCTCTCTACCTCTTGCATTCTTCTCACCAAATCTGCAGGAACAACATGCAACAAGCTAGTGTGATGCAAGAAGACAATGCAACAATCCTCTGTGCTGTTGCAATACCCCAACACTTCCTTCTCCTCACCCAAGAAGTTAAGGAAGAAGACTTAAGATGCAGCAAGGCCACAAGAGGGTAATTCCAGCGTACCTGGTAAGAACACGAAGCAGCTCAGATCACAGAAAATATACTGGGGTCTTGGGTCTTCGCTAGGTAAGAAAGACCGACCTCTAAGACTTTCAAGAAATGCGTCTTAGAAATGTTTAATGAATCTCGGACGTTCAGGTGCGAGACGTGGAGTGATCGTGTGTACTTTCAAGGATAAAAATTCGTCTGTTATTCACTGTGGATGCTTTACACGTAGGGCACATCCGTCACTATCTCCGTCACCTTCATGTGTCACTTTCCTCTGTCACTTTCCCTCAATCACTTTCCTCCGTCACAATCTTCCGTCACTTTTCTCCATCACTTTCCTCCGTCACTTTCTTCCCTTACTTTCCCACATCATTTTCCCCCGTCACTTTCCTCCATCACTTTCCTCCGTCACTTTTAAACACTCCTGGCGTGAAATAGAGGTTCATATTTCACTTGCTTATGGAGATTTCGTGACAAAATTCCCTCAGCGATTTAGTCTTCACATCATTCTTTGCCAATCCGTTTTGTATGTGATTCACGTAATTTTTCTCAGTGTTATACAGATATACATAAACTAAAAGAGAAGGAGGCCAAAAGAGTGAAAATCGAAATTGGAAAGAGTGAGGATTTAGATGCATGAGAAAGTAGGAAATTGAAAATAAATCACTATGGAAAAGACGTTACGTACCTCCTAATGAGAACAAGGAGGAAGGAGCGTGCATCAAGGAACAAGAGAAAGGAAGGTGTAGAATGGAAGATAAGTCGGTCAGGGAAATGAATCAAGGAACAAGAGAATGCAAGGTGTAATGAGAAAATAAATCGGTTATGGAAAAGCACCACGAAGACTCCTAAGGTAACAGAGAGAGAGAGAGAGAGAGAGAGAGAGAGAGAGAGAGAGAGAGAGANGGGTTTTGCCTTTATTTAGAAGTGAATTATTTACCGTATTGGTACTTCCTAAATTAAACGTTCCCCAGCACTTCCCAGCCGACAGTGACGATGGAGGGCGTTGCGGGAAGTATTGGTGTGTGTGTGTGTGTGTGTGTGTGTGTGTGCAAGGAAGAAGGAACCAAAGGCTAGAAGTGAGAAGGAAGGGTGCTCTCTGACGTTGGGGGACGAGTGAGAAATACGGAAGCCAAGACATAGGATTTTTGCCCGTGACGGTGGAAAATAAAACTGATTCACTTTTTTTACGATAAGTAGCGAAGCAGTGAACACTACATTTTGAAACCCAGCAATGTGACCTTTAGAAACCATCAAACTTTTAATAACATTAGGCAAAACTATCATAATCGTTCAACCAAGAAGTGGATCGGTATTGCTGTCCCAAAATCTATATTTAAACTGGCCGATTGACGCAAGAAAAAATCAGGCGCCCTTAGCCCTGTGTGTCTGAGCAGAAAATGAATGATAATCAACTTTTCACGTCCATTATTGCACATAAACGCTACGGTAATTTACGGAACAGTTATGCAGTATATATTTTGCTGTCCAAGAAGTCAGTTTTTTGAGTGTTACATAATATTTTTTTTGAAAATTTTATGTGTGAAAACTTTGAGAAAAAACACATAAGGAATTCTCTTAATGTCCTCTCTACGATGGTGTTCTCATTTCATTATTATCATTAATATTATTATTACTGCCTTTTCTACAGGGTTTTATTCAGCTTTAGGGAGATTTTTTTGAGATGGAATGTCAAATATAACCTTATTTAACACCTCCGCTACAAGGGCGCCCTCCTAAGAAAATTTAAGTGCCTGGAAGTAACAAGAATAAATTGCCTGAGAAAAGAGACGTTTTAATTTCGACAGAGCTGGAAGTGAAAGGTAAACACACGACCATTTGACTCCACTGCCTTCCTTCTCAGTCCTCCATCTTACCCTTTATCGCTTCTTGTGCCTTGTAAATAACTCATACGGTGCTCACAGGTCCTTCGACAGCACAAGACTCATGCAAGAATGTACTAAGGTGACTCTGAGTACACTACAGAAAAAAATTGAAGGAAAACAACACTTTAAACTGGAGCGACTGTGAGAGGAAAAGTGACATGACGACTTTCCACTAACACCTTCCTCTCCTAACGTTTTGAATTTCTTTTTTTACCGCTACGAGAGATGCCACTGTTGTATATTCAGTGCTTTATTTACTACAGTAGATGTATGTGTTCATCTGTTATTTCCCCGGTGCAAAAAAACAAAAGAACAGTTGCCGTTAAGTGAGTTGGCTGGCAGTGTTCTGTATAAAAAAAAACCTAAAACGCCTGAAAAACTTTAACCCAGCGCTCACCAACTACAGGACTGGCGTGATTTAGGCGCGAGAAAAAGGGAGACGTGTTTTTCTCTCTCTCATACCCCCCCCCCCCCCCCCCCCCCCCCCCCCACCTCCATCCCTCTACCCCCTCCCCTCTCCCCCTACGCCCAGTGACCGCTGTTTCAGGCACTGTCGAGAGATTATTAAAACTGAGGATACGAAGGTGAGAGGAAGGCCCAAATATTTCACAGTCTTGAACGCTAGTAATGTATATGCGTAATCGAGCAGCATCCTACATTACAGAATAGCCGATAATTACAGATATAGTTCAGACATATTCTGTCATCCTTACATGCCTCAGAATTTGCAGTATAAGTGGAGAGGAAGGAGGGTTTTTCCACGCCAGCGTATTCCCAGTTTTAATATTATTTTTTATTTTTACGCTGTTCTGACGTCATTACATATTTATCGCAGTTATTCAGATGTGTCTATGATTCTCTATGGGGTCTGCTAAGTATTTTATGGTAGGCGCAAAGTTTATTTCTGTAATATTATTTTGTATGTCCAAGAATTGTGCTTAGGTTTTGTTTTTTTTTCCCCAAGATGACAAGGAAGTGTTGTGTACATGTATATATTTAATTATAGTATGGCGTAGTCTCTCCTTCCCTGTTTCCCTCGTAGTTCCTTCCTCTTACATGCGTTGCTTTTTCCTCATTTTTTAAAACTGCATAGACATTACATCCCAACCTCCCATGTTACGCAGCGAGTACAGACATGATGAATTTCCAGAATCTAAAATTTCTGCCCTTATTGTCCCTACTTCAAAGCCAAAAATGTTACAAAAAGAGAGATATATATATATTTAGATAAGAATTAGTGCCACAAAAATCAGTATTCATTCTCAGTATAAATAAACCATTCCTGATCTACTTGTGGTAAGTCGTAGAAAGTAGAGTGAGGGTGTAGAAGGTGTGGTTGGACGAGAGTGGAGGACTTAGGAAAGGTAAGAGGAAGGAAAGTAACTTGAGGAAGGAGCAGGAGGGAGAAAGATGCCAGCAGTAGTAATGGTTTCAAGTGTATATGTATATGATGATGCACCTTATATATAGAAAATCAAATTCGTCCTGATCCTTGTGCCTTTTAAAAACACTACCCGTCCATGTGGGTGATAAATGGAAGTGTTCAGTAAAAAAAATAAAAAAATAAAAAAATAAAAATAAAAACTAAGCCTTATAATGAAAACCGAAAATGCTTGAGTATAAACAAACATGTGTTTTCGTTAACTAAAGAGACTCCTAGCGCCCTTTCTCTAGCGATTTATTTTTGGATATGGCTGGTTAATATCCTTTTGTACGTAAATTGTTAAGAGTATGGCGATATTGGAATGATTTTTGTAACACGGATGGGGGAGAGTCAGGTGTAATAAGTAAAATAAGTCGTTTAGGAAAAGGTGTTAGGAAGCTTCCTTAATCGACGAGGTGGGCCGTAGAGTCTGACAGTCATTTGTTAAACCCATGATGAGAGTTAAGTGTATTTGGCTGATAGGTGTATTTGGCTGAGAGTAAAGTGTATTTGGCCTGTGTACCTTGTTGCTGAAGGCGATTTGTGAAGGAACCTGCAAGCTATCTTTACCTATACTCTTTATACACTAACTCGGCCTGATCTCTCCATATTGAATGTTGAGTTGTAACAATAGATTAACACTTGAGCATAACCCTAGTCACGAAAAAGTGGTATGGAAAGGGTGTAGAGCCGTAACAATTTTTCTGACACTGTCCCACACGTAAAATAAGCTGAAAAAGGACGAAAATCTGGGCCAAGTTAGATTGAGAACGGGATAATACTCACATCTATTCCATAAATGATGTCAGATTTCATTCTTAGGTCTCTCAGTTGTCATAACACGACTCTACATCCCACAGCATTGTTTTTCTTTCAAGCACAGTGGCAATGCTGAAATCTGAACTGTCTCTGGCCACTTCTAAATATGAAAATTGTTTTAAGTCTGGGGTACATTTTTTCTGAAACTACAATATGGATAAAAAACGGGGACATATATATTATCAAGGAGGACTTTTATAATTTTTTGTAAACCGATAGTGTGATCGAACTGACAGTGTTTTTATGCATTAACTCTCTCAGGCAAGGTTTCTCATTGGGTAAGGAGGCTCCCTAACACCTTTTCCTTAGCGATTTAGTCTCGTAGCTACCCAGTAATAGTATTTTTTTTGCATTTTATATCTTTTTAATATCAACACATTACGTAACACACAAGAATATAGTAACGAAGCAGACACAAAAATAAATCGCTAAGGAAGAGGTGTTAGTAAGCTTCCTAACCGCAACACCGCCCTCAGACACCTTGCTCGGTATTCTCGTAAGGAAGCCCCCAAACGCCTTTTCGTAGGTGATTTATTTTACTTTTTATACCTTGCTGTCCTATTCTGTGATACTTAAATCAGTCTACATCTTCATTCTCTGCATAAATAACGTACAAAAGGATACTAACCACCCATATCCAAGAATCAATCACTAAAGAACAGGTGTTAGGGGAATATTTAACAGTTATACTCCGCTAACTCCTCAGATAAAAATCGCCTTATATTGCCTAGAATAGAGTACTAGAGTTATTCCCACAGTGACAGGGTTAACGGCTGGTATTTGTCCTGTTCTGTTACATAAATCCTTGCAATATGACCAAACTCTAACGTATACAAAAGGATATTAACCCGCCGAATCCAAAATAAATCACTAAGGAAGAGGCGTGAGGGAGCTTTTTTGCCCTACGCGAATACAAGCCAGTGACTACACACCTAGGGGGAAGATGGCAGCTCACCCCAATATTTCGACACAGTACCTGTATGTATATATTCTATTAAAAGAAAAGGCACTGCATCTTACGTCTTAATCATTCCTACGCCCCTACGTGCTTAGAAGGTCCCTGTTAACTCCTTCTCTTTTTGTGGACAGATTAAGAAGAAACGAAAGAGGCGCTACATCTTGTCTCAATCATCCATACATGCCTACATGCTTAGAAGGTCTCAGTCAACCCTTAAGCTTTCTCAAACCCCATTTCTCAAGCTCCTATGACCCTCAGATGCTTAAAAAATCGTCTGACCAGCTGGGGTAAGATAAGGGAGTGGTGCGAGTGTTTTTTTCCTGCTCACAAGACGATTTGGTTAAGCTGGGGGGATTTATGGCTGTCAGACGGTTTAATAATCTCTCTCTATTAATCCCTAGTAGGCTAATAAATCCCCCAGAAGGATTTAATGGCCGGGATTTAGGCTGGATAAAATGCGCAGATGTGTTCGTGGCAGCGGGTTTTATAATAGTCTGTAAATAAAGTTTATTTTAATGTTAAAGAGAGAGAGAGAGAGAGAGAGAGAGAGAGAGAGAGAGGAGTTCCTTTTAATTTTCTGCT
>JAGKTI010010808.1:11030-27745 GCA_018397915.1 Birgus latro
AGAGAGAAAGCTGGGTTGCCTTTGATTTTCTGCTTTGTGTTGTGTGTGTGTGTGTGTGTGTGTGTGTGTGTGTGTGTGTGTGTGTGTGTGTGTTGCCGTACGTCGCGCACCTTAGTACCGTAATGTGCTTTTGAACACAGAAGCACAAATCTGTCTCCAAATGCACTCCTTCCTCTTTCCTTCCATCCACCTCTCCTTCTCTTCCTCTTTCCCTCCCTCCCTCCCCCTCATTTCTCATCATTCATTGCCTTTTATTCACTTCCTACGCATTACCTTCACTTTTCTTGCCTCACATTCCTCCTCCTCTCCTCTTCATCACTCTCCCCACCCCTCTCTCTCTCTCCCCATCGCTCCACCCCCCTACCCCTGTTCTCTCCCCCTCTAAGCCTCCCCCCTTCCACCCTCACACCACCCCTGATCTCCAAATCCGCCTTCACACCCACTTGACATCAATATATCTTAGAGAGAGAGAGAGAGAGAGAGAGAGAGAGAGAGAGTACCGTACCTAAAAAGTCTCCTATAAGTACATGTAATTCACTTGTGCTTACATGTACTCTAGGCTTCCATTTTGAAACCTGTTACTTCGCGGTGAATTTACTGAAGCCTCATCATGTCTGAAAAATTTGGAGGAGAAAAATAGTACACGAATAATTTCCTGATTATTTTAAGTGCCCTAAAACAGTTGAATCAGGAAGGCTTGACGCTATACTGCTTTTACGCTAACTTGGCCTAAAATTATCGTCTTTCCGTCCTTGAATCTGATCTGCAGCAATAGATTAACACTTGAATATGGTGCTAGTCATGAAGAAGTGCTGTGGAAAGGATGCTGAGCCACAGCACTGTCTCATTCTGCCACTGAGCTGCGTGAAATGAGCAGCAAAAGCACGAAAATCTAGGCTAAGTTAGCGTAAAAACAGTATAACAGTACGTATATAAAATAGGAGAGTTGATTTGGGCACAAGGAGACGCCGGGGATGTTTGAGTTAGTTTGGGCTGATATCTGACAGGCCAAACACAGCGGGCATTAAGACTTCACATATTCACATACTTCTAATGCCATGATATGCGATGGGATATGTGACTGATAGATAGATACAGCAGGTAGATTGACATAAATACATAAACACACATATGCACTATTTTTACCTGCAGTATTTACGTTTTTGCTGCTCAGAAAAAAGAAATATTTTGAAATGGAAGTATTACTTAGTGTGCTTGTGTGCTTAACGGGGCTATACTCATCATATCCCTCATTTAATATACTCATTGAAGCATATTTTGTAATTTGCTCACAGCCAGCGTTTATCTCTCGCATATTTTTTCCTATCATATCCTACGTTTGTCACTCGCTTACGTTTTCTCTCCCCTTCCCCCCCCCCCCAAAAAAAAATCCCTGACGTCATCCCTTCTCCCTGCTCACCTCTCTCTCTCTCTCTCTCTCTCTCCCCCTCTCCCCCCACCACCCACACCACCACCACCACCACAAACACAAAATCCCTCCTTACTTTTCTCCACCATCACTTCCCCTTCCTTTTCCTTCTTCCTTGTTTTACTCTTCCTCATTGTCCATCACCTTATACTTTCCTAAACTTCCCTTATCCCATTTCTCAGATACCCTACTACAAATTTCCCTGTTCCTACATCCACTTATCATCCACTTATACCTCATCCCAGATCTCACCCCGTCAGTGAAGCGTCGATGGATGACTCTTACGCCGGGTGTGGGAAACGTGATCTGGGTTTAGTCCTAGGGTTGTATCTACGTGGCTTTCGGGATACGTGTCACCGTTCCCTCAGTGATTTATTCTTGACAAAGCGCCTCAGTATTCTCCTGTATGTTATTAATGTAAAGTACGCCGATATTGAAAAGCACAAATATCATGTAAAAGAGTGCTGAGTGTGGCACGGAAGATAAATCGCTTAGGAAAAGGTGTTAAAACCTATATTACTTTGTATACAACTAAACAAGCATCCAGGTGACAAGTATTACATACCCACCTCTACATATAAGCGCTGTCGAGCACAATTTCCCACATTTCCTTAATTTCCTAAAGCATTTCCCGCTAAGATGGACTGGGAGGTCACCAGACACAGGAATATAAGGTCACAGAATCAGAAAAATGTCAGTCGAGTGCCACTTGATCTGGAGCACGTTCATCCTTCAAGTTTTAGAAATGGCAGAGGAACAGGGGTCGTAAAAGACGAATTCAACTCTTGTCCTGTGCTTTTCAATACATAATTCTGGCATCTGTTTCCGTCACATTAACGCTCATACGTTGTTTATTTGCACATCCAGTATCATCATCCATTCACCTTTTTCTTGGCCTTTCATGCTGTCTCATTCCCTCAAATTGGAGCATAGAGTCATTCCTCTTTTCACCACCTGTTCGCATCCATTCTCTCAATTAAACCATATTATTAAAACACATCTTTATACCCTTTTTGAAACAGACACAGAATCTTCACAAATCTTTATATTCTTCCATCATACCAAACCCACATCCCTTCTCTGCCGCTTTTTCTTAAATTTCCTTACGTTCACGTCATTTTTAAATCACACCTGTAAATTAATGAGGAAACCAGCAAACCTTTTCACACCTTCTTGTAATCCTCCTATACCTTGAAATTAAATCCGTGTCTCGAATCTCGCCTTAACAGCACCAATCATGTTACTTCCCTAGGCCACTCAACCACCGAATTGCATGATAGGGCCTTGCAACATAGCTAGGTACGTAAAACCACCACCACATAAACATTGCAAGACCCTTTTCAACCGCATCCCATCAGACGTTGCAACACTGTGAAGAAACACATCCAGAGTCGCTTCACGCTCAGGGCAATGCAACAATGCAACACCACAATCAGGACACTGCATTACAAGCCCTATTCCCTCGCTACACCCACCCATCAGAGGTGTCCTTAAGTACACCTGAGTACACCTGGCTAGGCTAATATCAGGACGTCACCTAGCCCTCCACAGTCAGCAGCTTCCATTCGGGACAGGTGGTGTTACAGATGGCACGTTCCCCGCTTCCATACAGCACATGATGGAACACTGCACATCACATCTCTAGAACACATCCCGTATTCTCGTCGGCTAAGGAACCTCCCTAACACCATTTCCTAGGCGATTTATTTTGCTTAATACACCTTACTGTCGTCTTTTGCGTAACATAAATCCTTCCAATATCGCCACACTCTGCATAAATAAAATACAAAGGGATATTAACCACCCATGTCAAAAAATAAGTCGCTAGGGAAGAGGTGCTAGGAAGCTTCCTTATCCGACGAGTCACAGACACATCATCAAAGGTGTGAGGAACGGTAGGGACGACCCCAATACGATTAGCACTTTCCTGCGATTAGCGGGTCTGCTCGGCCAGGTGGATCGGAATTAAACAACAACAAAACTGGACCCTCCTCTCCCTTGACACATTCTCTTTTCTCACTCATTCCTCGGTTAATTCTGTCCCAAATAAATATCAGCCGACATCCGTAAAGGAATCGAACACCACAAAGGATAGCAAGTTCAAATGGCTAGCGACTTTAGCGGTTTTACTCCTCTCTGCTTAGACTTCTCACTTGACGATGACTTAGCGCTTATTAATCACATTTCCTAGTCTGTACTGTTATCCTTTGCATATTAGGGTGATAAGAGGTTAATTTTCATGGATATCAGAGGAAAGTTTACATCAGTTAAGAGCTTAAGGCCCCTGCTTAATAATTTTTTTGTTTGTGTTTGAATTCTCCGCTATAACGGTCTCCCCCCCCTTCTCTTTCTCTCTCTCACTGATTTCCACCCGTATACATTGACTTTCTCGTCGCTCAGAAAATCTACAAAACTCTGAATCGGTCTACGACACAGTGATTTCCTTCGCTATCGGCAATCAACACGGCATGGATGTTACGTGACAGGTGAGGCCGATGATGCAGGTAAAAACACAAGGGGTAATTTGGCGTTCCTTAATGAGTTGCAACCTTTCGCTCTATTGTGTGTGTGTGTGTGTGTGTGTGTGTGTGTGTGTGTGAGCGAGTGAGTGAGTGTGTGTGTTTGTGTGTGCGTGTGAGTGTGTGTGTGTGTGTGTGTTTACCTGATCAATACAGATTCTAAATTTCCAGTTCAAAATCAAAAAGGCTTGAGGTAGCAACAAAAAAAAAAAACATGCCCCAAAATGAGTCACTAAAGGAAAAGTGTTAGGTACTACGAAAGAAAGCAAGCAAGAACGTTAAAATAAAAACATCAGAGCACAAATGTAACAAAGCACAAATGTAACAAAGCACATATTTATCACAAACGTACGTCTCCCACATGGGAATCTAATTTTGGCGATGAGGTGCAAACGTGAGCGCGAACATTCGGTGCCGGGAAGTTAGGTGGGGTTGTCAGGGGAACAGCTGCAGCTCCTCTGTCACTTCCCCTCACCCTCTCCCTCACCCTCATTCTCTCCCTCATTCTCTCCCTCTCCCTCACCCTCATTCTCTCCCTCTCCCTCATTCTCTCCCTCACCCTGACATCCATTCGCGTGACATCCATTCGTGTGACATCCAATCGTGTGTCATTTTCATTAGTGTGACATGCAAACACTCACGAGCACACACACACATGCACACACGAACGCAAACACACAAGCAAATACAAGCGCGCGTACACACACGCACACACACAATGGCAAGCAAAACAACTAAAACACACACACACACACACGCACACGCACGCACACACACACACACACACACACACAAGACAGGGGAACGTGGATGAACGGAAGGCGTTTGGCATCAGTCGCCCTTGCTTCAAATCTCTCATCGTTTCAGGCAAGGGGATAGGAAAGAAGGGATCAGACAAAATAGATAGATAGATGGATAGAGAGAGAGAGAGAGAGAGAGAGAGAGAGAGAGAGAGAGAGAGAGAGAGAGAGAGAGAGAGAGAGAGAGAAAGCTCAACCCAAACACTAGGAAAAACAAGTATCCTAAACGAAACAATTTTTGTGTGAAGGTATTTTGTGTTTCACTTACCGTATCTTTTTAATCAAACCTCTTCTCTTCCCACAAACCACCCTATTAAGAGACGAAGACGAAGAGAAGAAAGAGAAGGAGGAGGAGGAGGAGGAGGAGGAGGAAAGAAGATGATGAAGAAGCAGAAGAAATAGGTCAAGCGAATCTTTTTGACAAACCTCTTCCTTTCCCACTAACCATCCTATTAAAAGAAAAAGCAGAAGGTGATAATGATAATGATGATGATGATGATGATGATGAAGGAGAAGAAGAAGAAGAGGAAGGAGGAGGAGGAGGAGGAGGAAGAAGATGTGGAAGAGTGGGGGGAAGGGGAGCTTTTGTGCCCATTTTCTTTAGCCCCAAACCTGCCATCTCTCCTCCTTGAGTTGTTACAAGAGATCAAAAATATCACGACAGTCACGAAGAAGTGCTATAGACTGAATCCATAACATCGCATGAAATAATATACAAAAAAGGGAGATATTATGCCAAGTTAAAGTGAATGGAGGATAGTGCTTGTGGCTTTATTTTCATATTTAAATGGCTGATTTGATTTTAAAGCCTTACAGGATTTAACTCCCTCTGCAGTTCTGTCACTTATACAATTCTTCAAACTAAGGGTGTTTTTAATTTTCACATTCCTCTAACATACCTCTGATTTCATTCCATCATGCTTCTCTTCCTTCCCGTCGTCTCATTCTCCTACATACCTCATCCTTCCTTCCTCATCCTCAGGTTCCCCTTCCTTATACATGCCACTCGGTCCCCTCTAAATCTATCCCTATCCTTCCCTCTCCACAGACAAGCCTCTCAAATCTCCCTAACCTATCCCCATCCTTTCCTGTCCATATATTCCAAATCGGCTGACAATCCTTTGCAATCTTCCTCACACATACCCCCTTCCCTATCCATCCCACATCTCTTCCCTCTTCTGCCGTTCCTTCTCATCATTACTTCCTCATTCTCAGGTTCTCTTTCCCAGTAGAACCCTCTCAGTTCCTCCCTCCAATCCCTTCCCATCGTTCCCTCTCTCTATATTCCAAACACAGGTATCCATTTCCTCAATAACCTTAAACGTTAGCCCCCTCACTCACCTCCTTCCTTCACGTCAGTCAATTCTCTCCCCTACCGTCACTTCTCCCTTCAAAGCCACTCTGCGTTCCTGTTTCCTGGTTTCATTACCCTATTGCTCATGGGGTAAAGGGTTAAATTATAGGGAGGATTAAGAGAACGGTAGGACGGATACAAGGAAAAGACGGTGAAATTTTAGCACACAGTGATATAGTGAAGGAAGAAGGAGTGATATTAGGCACAGACGACGGTGAAGCAGAAGATAGTGTGTAACATATAGCGGTATTGTGTAAAAGACAGTGAGATATGTAGGTTTAGCTATGTGGTTATTGGACAGGCTTCAGACTGTAAACATCCACCACACTACGACAGCCAGAGGATTCGAACGCGTGACCCTACAAACATGAGGCTAGCGCTAAACCGACCGAGCCACTGTGTCACCTACTTCATGTCTTTGCCCCACCCCCTCCTTTGCACCTTCTCTGTTACCCCTCATCATTGTTATTCCAGTCTCCATCACTGCCTCTGTGCGTGTTTCTCAGTTCAAAGTTATATCGTACCACAAAGATAACCTTCCCTCAAACTACTTCCCTTCCACGGTACTTCCTTCATTGAGGTGGCTGTCTAATTGTTCCTTATTGCCTCTAGACACTTATATTTAACTTAGAAACGAGTCCTGGTAGTGAGGGTCATAAAAGCTGTAACATTTCGACGATAAGTTTCCAGAGATGAATTATAATGGGCAAAAATTTCACTCACGAGACACAGCCATGTTGAGAGGATGCTGTCGTCTTCCCCGTACTGATGCTGTTGGTGTGCTGTTCCTTTTTTCCTGTCAGCGCTTTCTCTTCCTCTCATTCTCCTCCCCGTCCGTCGATCAGTCAATTTATCAGTCGGTCAGTCAGTCAAGTAATCAACCAGTCAATGAGTCAATCTGTGTGTGTGTAAGTGCGTGTGTGTTATTTATTTCATTCCCTCTCCAACTGCTTTCTTTCCTCTCCTGTTCCTTTCCATTTTCTTCCTTCTTTCTCCTTTCATTGTTCATTCATCAAATGTATACCTCTCTCTCTCTCTCTCTCTCTCTCTCTCTCTCTCTCTCCCCTTCCTTCCCCTTCCTCTTCCCTCACATAGTCACTCCCCTCTCCCTCCTCCCACTCTGTCTTTCCCTCCCCCTCCCCTCCCCTTCTAAACAACCCCCTCCCCCTCCCTCCCCAGGCGAAACCCGACCCTGTGGCTTCCTGACTGTAGGGGAGGGGAGGGAGGGAGGGGAGGGGAGGGGAGGGGAGGGGAGGGGTAACGGAGGGCAGGGAGGGGAAGGGAGGGCAGGGCGGGGCAGGGCGGGGCGGGGCGACTATAAACCAAAGTGAAGGGGCGTGTGATCACTTAGAGGGGTCATGACTTCTGCTGAGAATGGGGTGATGGGGAGAGGGTGAGGGGGAGACTATGGGCAGAGGGATGAGGGGAGAGGGTAGCAGAGGACAGAGGGAGGGGAAATGGGAGAGGGTAGAGAGGGAGGGGAAAGATTAGATGGTAGAGAAAGAGGGGAAGCGGAAGAAAGCAGAAGGGAAAAAGGGAACAGGGAAAATGATGAGAGGGTGAGGGGAGGGAGGAGAAGGGGGTGAGGGGAGAGGGAAGAGGGGATAGTGAAGAGGGGAAAGGGATATGAAGAGAGAGGGGAGGGAAATGGGAGGCAGTGGAGAGACGGGGAGAGAAGGGGAGAAGGGCGAGAGGAGAAAAAGAGGAGAGAGGTGAGGGGGAGAAGCGAGAGATGAAAGGAGGATCTGAAAGGGGAAAAGGGAAGAGGGGAGGTAGTGGAGAAGAGGGAAGAATACGGAGAGAGGAAGTAGAGGGGAGAGGGAAGAGGGGAGGGGAGAGGAAAGAATACCACTGAAGAGAGAGAGAGAGAGAGAGAGAGAGAGAGAGAGAGAGAGAGAGAGAGAGAGAGAGAGAGATTAACCTCTTCACCACAAGGACGTCTCTTCTATTTAACCCCTTCTGCACTAGGCCCTATTATTTTCTTTCTCTTCCTATTTACCAATTAATTTACTCATCTTTAAGACAGCAAAGGCTAAATTAAGGGGGCAGATTCGAGTATCTTACATCCTCCTTTTCGACGAATGCAAATCTCAAGGAATATTGTTTTTTTTTTTTTTGGGGGGGTGGGGACACATGAAAGAAAGGATAAAGGTTGGTGTGTGTGTGTCCTCTCTCTCTCTCTCTCTCTCTCTCTCTCTCTCTCAAGCGCTGGTCTTCGCCGGTACAATCTGACGTAAAAATAAAAGTCGTTTGATAATCATAAAAGCTATCAAATTACACAATACCACATTCTCCTTCCTCCCTCTCTCTACCCCCCACTCTAATACCGCATTCCCCTTCCCCTCTCCCCCCACTCCAATACCGCATTCTCCATTCCCCCTCTCTCCCCTCTCCTGTACCATATTCCCCTTCCCCTCTCCCCCCACTCCTTGCCCACACCATCATCTTTCTCCAGGTACTAAAAAGGCAGACATCTCGAAAGGCTAACTGGGTCAAACCTCATCCCATTCACAGAACTTATTTTTTTTTTTAATCACTTCCTCGAAAAATTGGAGTTTTATTAATGTTTTTGTTTTTTTCCTCTTAAAACTTCCTCGAAAATTTAGTGTCTTATTGAAGATTTTGTTTATTTATTTATTCATTGAGGGGACCAAAAAACGTCCTCGAAAATATTGCGTTTGTTTATTTTTTTTTTGGCCCTACAAATTTCTTTTTTTTTGGGGGGGGGGCCTTAAAATCATCCTCAAAAATTTCACGTTTTATTGATTTTACTTTTGGCCCCTAAAAACTTTCTCGAAATTTTAGCGTTTTATGGATGACTATTTTTTGGCCCCTAAACCGATCCAGCGTGACTAATGGCATCCTAAAATTAACCCTAAAATTATTCACCTGTGCAATCATTTAAGGCTAATCTTTTTTTAAATCGGGCGATGTTCAGGAAGGGTATGGCTCAAAATCCATATTAATTTCTCTCCCCCTCCTTTTTGGGGAAGTTGGGAGGAGGGGGGGAGGGGGTTGCAGAATTTCGTCATCGGATTGAAGGGGTCGATTCTTGCTAACTGCTGAGAGAGAGAGAGAGAGAGAGAGAGAGAGAGAGAGAGAGAGAGAGAGAGTAGTAAGGATGGTATCGATTGCTAAGGAACTAGAAGACCATAGACAACAGACGCTGTTAGAGGTCGGTCTGCAACAATGTTTCCTTAACTGCGTGAACTAAAACTTAAATCATACCTTCCCTTCAGCTTTTCCATTCTGAGTTTTAACCCCTTCACTCCAAAGACGTACTGTATTTTACGCTGTAGTACCAGTAATCTATTGTATTAAACTCTGCATAGATTTGGAAGTGGTGAAATCTGATACAGCTTTCTCACTAATAAACGTCTTTCGTAAATTAAACACACTCTTTTGGTGGTAGCAAGAATAATACTTTAAGACGCTGTTAAAGGTAGAGAAGGAACGTAATGCTAAGATAAGTGGCTGGGGAACGGCTAGGAGAAGGAGGGTGACGTGAGAAGCGAGATAAGTAGCAAGAATAATACTTTAAGACAGTTAAAGGTAGAGAAGGAACGTAACGCTAAGATAAGTGGCTGGGGAACGGCCGGGAGAAGGAGGAGGGTGAAGAGAAGCGAGGAAGGGATCAGTAGGATGGAAATAGTGGAAGCAATGAAGAAAGTCAAAATGGAGAAAGCCCCAGGAATTGATGGAGTGTGTGTGGGGAGGAGAGACTGACTATGAAGGAACCCCTCACCACAATGAAGGCTTAAAATTGGTAAACGTCAGGTAAACCAGGTATGCCCAGGTACTTAAAAATAAATAAATAAATAACGTCCTTTCTGCAGGGACGGTATGAGTGAAAGCAGGTCCAGTCTCAATCATGGACCCAATACCGGTACTGTCCCAGGAGTCGATATAATCCATTTATTTTCGTCCGGCAAAAATCCTTAATCTCTCTCATCTCAGTTAATGGCCAAATGTGGTCAGACTGTAAGGCAAATCTGACTGGTAACCAAGGAGACTCATTCCTACCTCATAACTAAGACATCAAATTTCGCGCCAAGTATTCACATTGCTTTAGTCAGATAGCACAAATTTGACCAGTAACCAAGGAGACTCAGAAATACCAAATTTTTTTAATAGTTACATAGAGTGACCTTTCCATGCTTTTGAGTCCACTGAATTTTAGTTTTTAACAGAAGAGGAGATACAGAAGAGAGTTAAAGAGGAGAGTTAAAGAGGAGAGTTCAAGAGGAGAGTTAAAGAAGAGACTTAAAGAAAAGATTTAAAGTCGGCTAGATTTAAACCTTCATTCCGAAATATGTCTCGTAATATGAATAAAAACACTGGAAATAACGAGAAGGAAATTTAACACACTTTCTGTCTCAAATTTCTCCACATTCTCTACAAAAACGTTCACCATGAGAGAGCGTAAACGTTCCTCATCCTCTAGCTTTCTACTGAGGCTGGTAAAATCCCCTCACGTTTTCCCTACATGGAATTCAAAGTGGATAATTCGCGCCAAACAGTTCAAAGCATAAATAATCTTGACTGTCAGCGCCCCGGGATGTGATGAAGGGGAGCGTGTCAACCCCAGCCACCAAATAAACACTTCTGGGAAAACGTTTGCTGGAGGGGGAACTTAAGGAAAGGGTCTGAGAAGTTGACAGAGCTGGCCGAGATTTGCGACTTCCCTCAAGATGAACGTCGTTAGTACAGGACACTTGGCGGCGCTTCTTCCCTCGCGGTGAATGATGCATGTTAGGCTACATTTTCGTATTCTTTTCTTATTTATGTGTTTTTAGGATCGACATGCTTTGCCTCAGAAAGTCATCGCTCAAGAGACTATTAAGACGTGAAGCGCAGAATAAGGTAATCTTTAAGGAGACATATGACCCCCTAAAAAAAATGAAAATAAAAATAAAAACTATCTTTGGGTTGATTTAGTAACTTTGTAACTGTGTACAGAAGTTCGTTTTCGAGTACAAACCAAATCCATCAATAAATAAGGAAAATATGATGACAGGGGAGAGCTCATTTTAGATTAAGTTTGGTTACGTTAGCATAAAACAGGTTAGGTTAGGAAAGGTTATAATAATAGTAATAATAATAATAATAATAATAATAATAATAATAATAATAACAATAAAGTTGGATTAAGTTACAAAATTTAGGTTAGGTTTTGATAGGCACTGATAAGGGGAATTTCGTTCAAACATGGTGTTCCAAGATGGCGTCTGTCTGTCTTCGGCGCCGTTAGGAGTTGTAAACAAACACCTGCTTTTAAATTCTTTTCACCACCTAAAAATAAAAGTAGAAACTTGAACAAGCACTCTGGAAATACTCAAAGAAACCCATGAGAAACTTAGGTAAAAATGAATAAATAAATAAAAACGCAAAATAAGGTGGTCCAATGTCTTAGGTACCCAGAAAAAATCGCAATGGAAAAAGTGTCACGAAATGCCTAAAGAACGCGCGTCAAAACAAGCACTATTTGGACGTGCCTCAATTAAAGTAAAGGAAGGGGGCCAGGAAAGGAAGTCTTGTTCGCTGCTCAGTTTGTACAGGTGTGAAAAGTGGCAATTTTTTATTCGTCGTAGCAAGTCAGACACGGAGGCGATTTGTTTGTGGCCACCCCTTACGGGATTAAGGCGTTTAGCAATAGAGAGAGAAAGCAAGTAGGAGATAATTCACAACCTGTCATTAATCCTTTCACAATGCCATGGTCTTAGTCTAACAAGGTCTAAGAAAGATCTAAGGTGGTGTAAAAGAACTACTGATCACACCTGTACACCTGGGGCCTCACCTGTCACATGGTGTAGAGGGCGACGTCGGCTTCTTAATTAGTCCTTCCTGGAAATAAAAACACCTTGATTCCGCTTCCGTGGCACTTGAACAGTATTATTGATGTCCTGTATATTTTTTCCCCACACCATTAACGAGGCGGAGTTTTTCGTCTTTTATTGCCTTATTTTCCCTATGGCTAAATGAAGACAGTTTTACGGCTCTACGTCCTTTCCATAGCACTTCTTCGTGACTAACATCGTAGTTTAGTGTTTGTTAGTGTTAATCTCTTCCTACAGCTCAGCATTTAAGAGAGATGTCACTTTTACGCCAAGTTTAAGTGAAAAGTGTATAGTTTTGTATCACTTCGAAAATCAATTACAATTATGTCTAAAATTCTGCCCCCGTGTCTCTCACTGAAGGCCTCTAATTCCAGATCACTGATAAGGTTTTCACTGTAATTACCATCCATCATTTTTCTGTCCACGTGCTCCACCGTAGGCCTTTGTTTCTTGTCTAATGTCACGTAGCATCCTTTGAAATTACAGTGTCTCGTTCCTCTTCTTCGTCTGTGTCCCTGTAAGCCTTTATATTCCACACAGATATCATAAATGGAAAGGATACAATTTTCTGAGGCCTTGGATAGCTTTTTCACTGCAGAGACGCACGCACACGCACACACGCACTCACTGTCCCATAGCGTACTAACGAGAGAGTGCATCTGGCAGCCTTACCGCTTGGATGGGGCGTGGGTAAACATGGCGCAACTGAGTGAGCAAGTCTCGAACCTACTGATTCAAACGTCGGGGATCAAGGCTTTATTTTTACTTTTAATACCTGTAAACGGGCATTATTCTACATTTCTCAGGGTGATTCACGAGTTTCTCCGGAAACTCTGGGAAATGCAAGCTTATGGAATTCTAAGCATAAAATACTCTATAAGTAAAGGTATTTAAGGCAATGGTTTACAAGTGGTGAAATTTGCAAATCTGACATGTGAATGGGAGGCGGCCCATCATGTTGAAAAATGATACGTCGCCGTGTCTTCAGAGGCACATCTTTAAGTAACAAGGGAAGTTCATCTCTGACAAAAATTAACACAGACATCTCCTGTAAGCCTCCCTTCAAAGATATGAGGTCCAATCAGCTGGTTGTCAATCATACCGCCCCACACATTAACTGAAAATCGGTGTTGAAAGTTCCGTTCAACTGTTTACTTGGGATTTTCTTTTGACCACCAATTTGCATTACGAGTATTATGTGATCCACTGCGGGTAAATATGGCTTCATCAGTGTATAAAATGTACTTGCACAGCTGAGGATGATCTGCTAGCCAAGTACAGCAATAAAGTCGTTGAGCAGAATCCCTGGGTTGTAGATGCTAACCTTGTTGTATGTGATATGCGTACAGACCTTCCCGCTTTAATGTCCTCCATACCTTCGCTTGTGGAACACTAAGTCGGGATGAAATTCTTCTTGTACTGATGCTAGGGCTGCGGTGTACCATTCCTACTATGCGTTCAACTTGCCTCTCCATGTAGACGTGGTAAAAAAAAAACTTTTGCATCTGGGCTCCTGTTTGGATATTTCCGTCTGTATTCTCTTTCTGATGCTTCAGCGTTGCCATTGCAGAACCCATAGACAAAAATCATATCTGCATACTCCACGGTTGTAAAAGTGAATGGCATTGTAGCGAAATGTGGGTGAAACCGTCTCTGTGATAAATAAGGCTACCACACTCGCCAGCACTTGGCGGGAAACTGCCCCTGAGTATCACTGGTAATGCATCCTTGCCACGTTTACTCCTTCAGTAGTAGATTCATTTGTTACTTTAAAGTGACATACTTTTCTATATAGAACAACTACTTACCTGACGACTAATGAAAGAATAATTTCATTCAGAACGAGAAAAACGTGCAAAGAAAATTGAGTAACCTGGCAACACAGCAAGACCGCCACCAGCCTGGCCGCCTCACATTCACGTCAGATTTGAAAATTTCACCACTTGTAAACCATTACATTAAATACCTATACTTATAGAGTATTTTATGCTTAGAATTGCATAAGCTTGCATTTCCCAGAGTTTCCGGAGAAACTCGTGAATCACCCTGTATATCGGGAAAATTCTGTAAATCTAATGTGTCCTACAAAACTTTATTCACGTTACCAAGATTTCTTTCCCAGGGCTTATGATTCAAAGTTCAGATCGTACTCTACCGACACCCGCTGACGATACAGGAGTGAGATGAAGGCAGCTCGGTGGTATCAGAGTCTGCTACAAGTGTAAACACTGAGAATCACGCGCACACCAAACATAAAGTGGCGTTGGCATTAATGTTTCATTTTTTATTTTTTGTTTTGTTTTGTTTTCATTTGAGTAACACCATTAAGACTATGTACCGTATTTTCGTTGGGTTAAGAGACTTCGTAATGCCTTTTCCTATGTGATTTTATTTCAGCTTACCGCTTACGTTTTCTTTTATGTTATGTATACTTCTTTAATATTAACACAGATTGCACCGGTAACATGCAAGAGCTGTGATGTGCATTTTTTTTAATGCAAAGAAGGAACCAAAGGCTGACAGCATGCCAAATTGTTCCCTCCAAGGAAAAAACAAAAGCAAACAAACAAATAAACGAACAAATGAGACAAATTCAAGATCCGTTCATCTCGAGATGCCTAGATGCACTGCGTGTAATTCCAGAGGTCATAGGCAGAGGGAAACAGACTAAGGATAGCAGTTCATCTGTTCGTCTGTCGCTTTCATAAACCATTGAGTATATGTTAACTCTTTCATTAGAGAACTGGAGAGTAAATGGCTGAGAGTGTGTTGCCATACGGATGCTAATCGCCCGCCATAATGGAGGAAAGATGCAAGCACACAGTTCAGAAGAGCAGTGACCATTGAAATAGCGATAGTAAAGAAATAAATACACAACAGTGCAGCAAAGAGCAGGAGAAAGAATGGAGTAAAAAGAGAGAAGGGGATTTGATGAGGCGAAAACCCGTTGACTCCACCCTATTTAAAAGAGCCATATGGAGGGACCCCCCCCACACATACACACACATGAGATTCGTACGTCACACAGGGGCAAATAAAACCCCTGTACAAAATCAACAGCTGTGTGGGGGTAAAGAAGACGCGGAGTCGGCTTAGCACACCTAATCTGTTGAAAGCATATTTTGCAAGAGAGGTAATGTGATCTTTGTTTCCCGAGAGAATGAAACCCCAAGGATACTGAGAGATGAGGAATCAGGTTCAATATTGCTGATTATTAAAGGATGTTCTACTGAAGATTTTGTCGGGTCGAAGGGTGAAGGGACTGAGAATTTGATGGATTAAAAACAGCAATTTCTCTTCTTCCTCAGTTAGAAATATGAGCCAAGTTAGAAATTAGCTGTGCCATAGCCTCATCCCGTGACTGCTGGAGTAACTGCTGTGATGGACGCTGTGAGAGGCTGATGGTAAGGTGACGGGTGACGAAAAAGGCGAAAATGAAAAAAAAAAAAATCCTTAACCCATATAGTACGATTTTTTCCCCCTTTTTTTCTGTCAAATTTTGTCCAGTTTAAGGAAACACCAAAAATTTTATAAACATTGTAGCCCACCTCTTCCAGCTCAAAAAGTCTATCCAAAGACGAATTACAGCAGCCGAGAGACGAAAACAACGGAATATAAAGAACTTGACTTTGGCTGAAGGAGCTGAAGGGGAAATGCAATGACGCCTCCTGTTATCAACGAGAAAATGACTCGTTATCAGTCCAACGGGTGTAACACTAAAGCTTTCGTCCACCTCGTTATCTGTGTCGTGTCATGAAACCAGAAAAGTTGTGTTGAAAAATTGGTGGGTAAAGGAGTGGGTGGGATGGCCTGGAGTGTTACGAGCGGTGGAGCTGGGAAGGGAGAGTATACCCTGTGAATATGACTGTTGTGGAAGAAGTGGTTTTCCTATATGGCTGCTGACTGCGTTCTGTGATATGGGATGCAGGCTAACCATATCTAATAACCACAGGTGTTCTATAAATGACCCTCAGTAATTAGGGGTTTGACATTCCACTTTGCGATTGAAGGTGTAAACAGACGACTCAAGTTCTGCTATAATTACAGACACGCGATTTCCCTGTACCTTTATAAATCAAGCAGGTAACTGGATGCTAATGAGATACACCTCTGTCAGTTCCAGTTTTGGCAAATAAAGCTGAGTAGATCTGCTTCTGAAACTTTTACACTTCTGGGAAAATTATCCATCGTGTTTATTATCCAGGTCTTTTATGCCTCATCAAGAGCGCAGGGACCCGGGGCTAGGCTACTTCGTCCAGGCATATAAAGTGAGAATGACCGGTCGCTCTTTCCTGAGTAGCACTATGTGAGTAATAGACCCTGCCTCTCCTCGCATGTACACCCTTGTAGGCACACACGGCTAGAACTCATTATCCCACTAAAACTACTTCAAGAAATCCAGAACAGTGTTGAATTCAGAGCCAAGCAACCAAGAAAGGTGACCGTACACATCCACTCATCATCCACCTTTGGCTTGGCAGCGAGTAGAGAATAAATATCAGGTCACAGAAAAGACCTATTGCTATCAGCCCCGGATAACTGGATCTTGGTGAGAGAGAGGTGAGGATGAGAGAAGGGCAAGAGGTGTTCTGCATCCAGTCACTTAAGGAACTACGACCTCTTGTGGAGCTCCGGGAGGCCACAAGGAAAGGAGGGATGAAGGCTTTGTTTCTGTACTCGGAACCATGTACACCACTCTCAGCTACACCTCTGCCAGCAGTTACTGTGTACTTGAGAGATAACCCCCTGATCACCTCCTGTATTCAAACTGTGTCT
>JAGKTI010010809.1:8842-27740 GCA_018397915.1 Birgus latro
CCCCCCTTAGCCGTGACTTCAAGGAGAAGAAGTAGTGCAAATTGTGAAATAGTTCCGGGTGATTGCATCCGTTTTGGAGGTAGGTCCATTCTGTTTTAATGTAATGAAGGCTAAATAAGCGTATTTCTCGGCGAAAACGCTAAATATGCAACTTCCTAAAGTGTTCTCAAAGTTGATTGTAAATTACTTTATATTATATTCAACCACTAAGAAGACACTTGTGAGTGTGAAAATGTCATATTAATGAAGGATAAGTAGTCGACTGACATGTAAAGAATGCTGGCACCTGAGGTTTTTAAGAACAAATATTTCGAAACTCTGTGAGGGTCACCGAACCCAAATAAAAACTTCATTTTTTTTTTGTCTGCAGCAGTAGTTTAAAATTACGTCGAGCCTCGAGGCGATAAAAAAAAAGAACATTTGCACAATATCAATGTTTCTGTTACACCATAAACCACATTTCCTTAGGTAAAATCTCTCACTACTGTGGTTCCTCTTGAGACGGAATTCTGGATTATTAACTTCTGATGTGTGGATTTTTTTTTCCCCTTAAACGTGACTTCAAGGATAAGAAATATTGCAAATTGTGAAATACTTTCTGGTGATAGCATGTTTTGGATGTAGGTCCATTCTCTATTAGTCGAATGATGGCTGAATAAGAGAATTTTTCGGCGAATACACTGAATATGCAGCTTCCTCAAGTGTTCTCAAAGTTGATTGTAAAACACATTATATATACAGAACTAAGAAGACACTTGTGAGGGTGAAAATATCACATTTATGAAGGATAACAAGAAGTCGAGTCACACGTAAAGAGTGCTGGCACCTTAGGTTTTTAAGAAGAAATAGATTGAAACATTGTGAGGATCACCGAAACTATTTAAAAACCGATTTTTTTTTTTTTACACAACAAGCAGTTTAAAATTACGTCGAGCCTCGTGACAGGTAAAAAAAAAACACATTTGCACAATATCAAGGTTTCTGTTACACCAAAATCCACATTTCATTAGGTAAAAACTTTCAATACTGTGATATACTGTGATTCCTGTTGAGACGAAATTCTGGATTATTAACTTCTGCTTTGTCGTTTTTTTTTTCCCTTAGCCATGACTTGAAGGAGGAAAAGTAGTGTAAATTGTGATATAGTTCCGGCTGATGGCATTCGTTTTGGAGGTAGGTCCATTCTCTTTTAATCTAATGATGGCTGAATAAGCGTAATTCTCGGCGAAAACGCTGAATATGCAACTTCTCTAAGTGTTCACAAAGTTGACTTGTAAACACATTATTTTACAGTCAGAACTAAGAAGACATTTGTGAGGGTGAAAATGTCACATTTATGAAGAATAACAAGAAGTCGACTAACACGTAAGTTTTTAAGAACAAATATTTTGAAACTTTGTCAGGATTTCGAAACCAATTTAAAACCTTTTTTTCTCCAGCAGTAGTTTAAAATTACGTTGAGCCTCGTGGCGGTAAAAAATAAAATAAATAAATAAATGAAACGAACATTTTCAAAATATCAAGGTTTTTGTTACACCTAAAACCATATCTCCTTAGCTAAAATCTCACGACTGTGATTCCTATTGATTCGGAATTCTGGATTACTAACTTCTGATTTGTTGATTTTTTTTTTCCCACAGACTTGACTTCAAGGACATTAAGTGGAGGAAATTATGAAATTGTTCCGTGTGATAGCACTCGTTTTGGAAGTAGGTTCATTCTCTTTAAATCTAATAATGGCTGATGAAGAGTATTTCTCGACGAAAACGGTGAATATGCAACTTTCTCAAATGTTCTCAAAGTTGATTGTAAAATACATTATACTATATTCAGAACTAAGAAGACACATGAGAGGGTAAATATGTCACATTTATGAAGGATAGCAAGAAGTCGACTGACACGTAAAGAGTGCTGGCACCTTAGGTTTAAAAGAAGAAATAGAATGAAACATTGTGAGGATCACCGAAACAATTTAAAAACCGATTTTTTTTTTCTAGAGCAGAAGCAGTTTAAAATTACATCGAGCCTCGTGGCAGGTAAAAAAAAAAAAAAAAAAGGACATTAGCACAATATCAAGGTTTCTGTTACTCCAAAAACCACATTTCCTTAGGTAAAATCTTTCAATACTGTGATTTCTCTTGAGACGAAATTCTGGATTATTAACTTCTGATTTGTCGATTCTTTTTTCCTTTAGCCATGACTTCAAGGACAAGGAGTAGTGCAAATTGTGATATAGTTCGGGCTGATAGGATCCGTTTTGGAGGTAGGTCCATCTCTTTTATCCTAATGATGGCAGAATAAGCGTAATTCTCGGCGAAAACGCTGAATATCCAACTTCTCTGTGTTCACAAAGATGACTGTTAAACACTTTATTTTATACTCAGAACTAAGAAGACATTTTTGAGGATGAAAATGGCACATTTACGAAGAATAACAAGAAGTCGACTAACACGTAAAGAGAGCTGTCACGTTAAGTTTTTATGAACAAATATTTTGAAACTTTCTCAGGATCACCAAACCAATTTAAAAACTTTTTTTCTCCAGCAGTAGTTTAAAATTACGTTGAGCCTCGTCTCGGTAAAAATATAAATAAATAAATGAAACGAACATTTTCACAATATCAATGTTTTTGTTACACCAAAAACCACATTTCCTTAGGTAAAATCTCTCACTATTGTGATTCCTATTGATACGGAATTCTGGATTATTATCTTCTGATATGTTGATTTTTTTTTTCCCCACAGACTTGAATTTAAGGATATTAAGTAGTGCAAATTGTGAAATTTTCCGGGCTGAATAAGCGTATTTCTCGACGAAAACGCTGACTGAATATGCAACTTTCTCAAATATTCTCAAAGTTGATTGTAAAATAAATATTATATTAAGAACTAAGAAGACGCATGAGAGGGTGAAAATGTTACTTTTATGAAGGATAACAAGAAGTCGACCGACACGTAAAGAGTGCCGCACATTAGGCTTTTAAGAACAAATAGATTGAAGCATTGTGAGGATCACCGAAACAATTTAAAAACTTCGATTTTTTTTTTCTACAGCACAAGCTGTTTAAAATTACGTCCAGCGTTGTGGCTGTAAAAAAAGAAAAAAGAAACACGAAAATTTTCACAACATCAAGGTTTCTGTTACACCATAAACCAAATTTCCTTAGGTAAAATCTTTCAATACTGTGATTCCTCTTGAGACGGAATTCTGGATTATTAACATATGATTTTTCATTTTTTTTCCCTTAGCCGTGACTTCAAAGACAAGAAGTGGTGCAAATTGTGAAATAGTTCCGGGTGATTGCATCCGTTTTGGAGGTAGGTGCATTCTCTTTTAATGTAATGAAGGCTGAATAAGCGTATATCTTGGCGAAAACGCTGAATATGCAACTTCCTAAAGTGTTCTCAAAGTTGATTGTAAATCACATTGTGTTATATTCAGAACTAAGAAGACACTTGTGTGGGTGAAAATGTCATGTTTATGAAGGATAACAAGAAGTCGACTGGCAAGTAAAGAAAACTGGCACCTTAGGTTTTTAAGAAACAAATATTTTGAAACTTTGTGAGGATCACCGAACCCATTTAAAAACTTCATTTTTTTTCCTACAGTAGTTTAAAATTACGTTGAGCCTCGAGTCGTAAAAAAAAAAAACGAACATTTGCACAATATCAACGTTTCTGTTACACCATTAACCACATTTCCATAGGTAAAATCTCTCACTACTGTGATTCCTCTTGAGACGGAATTCTGGATTATTAACTTCTGATTTGTCGATTTTTTTTCCCCTTAGACGTGACTTCAAGGACAAGAAGTAGTGCAAATTGTGAAATACTTCCTGGTGATAGCATCTGTTTTGGAGGTAGGTCCATTCTCTATTAATCTAATGATGGTTGAATAAGCGTATTTCTCGGCGAATACGCTGAATATGCAACATCCTCAAGTGTTCTCAAAGTTGATTGTAAAACATATTATATATACAGATCTAAGAAGACGCATGTGAGGGTGAAAATATCACATTTATGAAGGATAACAAGAATTCGACTGACACGTAAAGAGTGCTGGCACATTAGGGTTTTAAGAATAGATTGAAACATTGTGAGGATCATAGAAACAATTTAAAAACTTCGATTTTTTTTCCCAGCAAAAGCAGTTTAAAATTACATCGAGTCTCGCGGCAGGTAAAAAAAAAAAAGAAACATTTGCACAATATCAAGGTTTCTGTTACACCAAAAAACATATTTGATTATGTAAAATCTTTCAGTACTGTGGTTCCTCTTTAGACGAAATTCTGGATTATTAACTTCTGATTTGTCGATTTTTTTTTTTTCACCTTAGCCGTGACTTCAAGGACAAGAAGCTTGCAAATTTTGACATAGTTACGGCTGATAGCATCTGTTAATCTAATGATGGCTGAATAAGCGTAATTCTCGGCGAGAACGCTGAATATGCAACTTCTCTGTGTTCACAAAGTTGACTGTTATACACATTATTTTATACTCAGAAGTAAGAAGACATTTATGAGGGTGAAAATGTCACATTTATGAAGACTAACAAGAAGTCGACTAACACGTAAAGAAAGCTGTCACGTTAAGTTTTTATGAACAAACATTTTGAAACTTTCTCAGGATCACCAAACCAATTTAATATTGTTTTCTTCAATAGTAGTTTAAAATTACGTTGAGCCTAGTGGCGGAAAAAAAAAATAAATGAAACGAACATTTTCACAATATCAAGGTTTTCGTTACACCAAAAACCACTTTTCCTTAGGTAAAATCTCACTACTGTATTCCTATTGATATTGAATTCTAGATAATTAACTTCTGATTTGTCGATTTTTTTTTCCCACAGGCATGACTTCATGGACATTAAGTAGTGCAAATTGTGAAATTGTTCCGGGTGATAGCATTCGTTTTGGAGGTAGGTCCATTCTCTTTAAATCTAATGATGGTTGAATTAACGTATTTGTCGACGAAAACGCTGAATATGCAACTTTCTCAAATGTTCTGTTACACCATAAACCACATTCCCTTAGGTATAATCTTTCAGTACTGTGATTCCTCTTGAGACGAAATTCTGGATTATTAATGTTTTTGTCGATTTTTTTTTCCCCTTAGCCGTGACTTCAAGGACAAGAAGTAGTGCAAATTGTGAAATAGTTACGGGTGATTGCATTCGTTTTTGAGGTAGGTCCATTCTCTTTTAATGTATTGAAGGTTGAATAAGCGTATTTCTTGGCGAGAACGCTGAATATGCATCTTTCTAAAGTGTTTACAAAGTTGATTGTAAATCAGATTATATTATATTCAGGACTAAGAAGACACTTGTGAGAGTTGAAAATGTCACATTTATGAAGGATAATAAGAAGTCGACTGACACGTTTAAATAAAGCTGGCACCTTAGGTTTTTAAGAACAAATATTTTGAAACTTTGTGAGGAACCCAGTAAAAACTTCATTTTTTTTTTTCTACAGCAGTATTTCCAAATTACGTCGAGGCTCGAGACGATAAAACAAAAAAAAGGGAACATTTGGTCAATATCAAGGTTTCTGTTACACCATAAACCACATTTCATTAGGTAAAATCTCTCACTACTGTGATTCCCCTTGAGACGGAATTCTGGATTAATAACTTCTGTTTTGTCGATTTTTTTTCCCATTAGACGTAACTTCAAGGAAAAGAAGTAGTGCAACTTGTGAAATACTTCCTGGTGATAGCATCTGTTTTGGAGGTAGGTCCATTCTCTATTAATCTAATGATGGCTGAATAAGCGTATTTCTCGGCGAATACGCTGAATATGCAACTTCATCAAGTGTTCTCAAAGTTGATTGTAAAACACATTATATTATATTCAGAACTAAGAAGACACTTGTGAGGGTGAAAATATCACATTTATGAAGGATAACAAGAAGTCGACTGACACGTAAAGAGTGCTGGCACCTTGGGATTTTTAAGAAAAAATAGATTGAAACATTGTGAGGATCACCGAAACAATTTAAAAACTTCGTTTTTTTTTCTCCCGCACAAGCAGTTTAAAACTACGTTGGCCCTCCTGGCGGTAAAAAAAAAAAAAAATTTCATTATAAAGATTTCTGTTACACCAAATCAACATTTCCTTAGGTAAAATCTTTCAATACTGTGATTCCTCTTGAGAAGAAAATCTAGATTATTAATATCTGATTTGTCGATTTTTTTCCCCTTTACCAGTGACTTCAAGGACAAAAAGTATTGGAAATTGTGAAATAGTTCCGGCTTATAGCATCAGTTTTGGAGGTAGGTCCATACTCTTTTAATCTATTGATGGCTGATTAAGCGTATTTCTCGGCGAAAACGCTGAATATGGAACTTCAAGTGTTCACAAAGTTGACTGTTAAACACATTATTTTATACTCAGAACTAAGAAGACACTTGTAAGTGTGAAAATGTCACATTTGTGAAGAAAAACAAGAAGTCGACTGACATGTAAAGAGAGCTGGCACCTTAAGTTCTAAACAAATATTTTGAAACTTTGTAAGGATCACCAAACCAATTTAAAAAAAATTTTCTCCAGCAGTAGTTTAAAATTACGTTGAGCCTCTTAGCGCTAAAAAAAAAAAAAATATTAAATAAATGAAATGTACATTTTCACAATATCAAGGTTTCTGTTACACCATAAACCACATTTCCTTAGGTAAAATCTCTCACTACTGTGATTGTTCTGGAGGCGGAATTCTGGATTATTAACTTCTGATTTGTCGATTTTTTTTTCCCCTTAGACGTGACTTCAAGGACAAGAAGTAATGCAAATTGTGAAGTACTTCCTGGTGATAACATCTGTTTTGGAGGTAGGTCCATTCTCTATTAATGGCTGAATAAGCGTATTTCTTGGCGAATACGCTGAATATGCAACTTCCTCAAGTGTTCTCAAAGTTATTTGTAAAACACATTATATTATATTCAAAACTAAGAAGATACTTGTGAGGGTGAAAATATCACATTCATGAAGGATAACAAGAAGTCGACTGACACGTAAAGAGTGCTGGCACCTAAGGTTTTTAAGAAGAAATAGATTGAAACATTGTGAGGATCACCGAAACAATTTAAATACTTCGATTCTTTTTTCTCCAGCACACGCAGTTTAAAATTACGTCGAGCGTCGCAGCAGGTAAAAAAAAAAAAAAAGGAACATTTGCACAATATCAAGGTTTCTGTTACACCAAAAACAACACTTCCTTAGATAAAATCTTTCAATACTGTGATTTTTCTTGAGACGGAATTATTGATTAATAACATCTGATTTGTCGATTTTTTTTTCCCCTTAGCCGTGACTTCAAGGACAAGAAGTAGTGCAAATTGTGATATAGTTCCGGGTGATTGCATCCGTTTTGGAGGTAGGTCCATTCTCTTTTAATATAATGAAGGCTGAATAAGCGCATTTCTCGGCGAAAACCTTGAAAATGCAACTTCCTAAAGTGTTCTCAAAGTTGATTGTAAATCACATTATATTATATTCTGAACTAAGAAGACACTTGTAAGGGTGAAAATGTCACATTTATGAAGGATAAGTCGACTAACACGTAAAGGAAGCTGGCACCTTAGGTTTTTAAGAACAAATATTTTGAAAATTTGTGAGAATCACCGAACCCATTTAAACACTTAATTTTTTTTTTTCTTCAGCAGTAGTTTAAAATTACGTCTAACCTCGAGGCGATAAAAAAAAAAACGAACATTTGTAAAATATCCAGGTTTCTGTTACACCATATACAATATTTCATTAGGTAAAATCTGTCACTACTCTGATTCCTCTTGAGAAGGAATTCTGGATTATTAACTTCTGATTTGTCGTTTTTTTTTTTTTTCCTTAGACGTGACTTCAAGGACAAGAAGTAGTGCAAATTGTGAAATACTTCCATTTCTTTTGGAGGTAGGTCCATTCTCCATTAATCTAATGATAGCTGAATAAGCGTGTTTCTCGGCGAATAAACTGAATATATAACTTCCTCAAGTGTTCTCAAAGCTGATTGTAAAACACATTATATATACAGAACTAAGAAGACATTTGTGAGGGTGAAAATATCACATTTATGAAGGATAACAAGAAGTCGACTGACACGTAAAGAGTGCTGGCACCTTAGGTTTTTATGAAGAAATAGATTGCAACATTGTGAGGATCACCGAAACAATTAAAAAACTGATTTTTTTTTCTACAGCACAAGCAGTTTAAAATTACGTCTAGCCCCGTGGCAGTAAAAAAAAAAATGCACAAAATCAAGGTTTCTGTTACACCAAAATATAAAATCTTTCAATACTGTGATTCCTCCTGAGACGAAATTTTGGATTATTAACTTCTGATTTGTCGATTTTTTTCCCCTTAGGTGTGACTTCAAGGAGAAAGAGTAGTGTAAATTGTGATATAGTTCCGGCTGATAGCATCCGTTTTGGATTTAGGTCCATTCTCTTTTAATCTAATGATGGCTGAATAAGCGTAATTCTCGGCGAAAACGCTGAATATGCAACTTCTCCAAGTGTTCACAAAGTTGACTGTTAAACACATTATTTTATACTCGGAACTAAGAAGACATTTGTAAGGGTGAAAATGTAACAATTATGAAGAATAACAAGAAGTCGACTAACACGTAAAGAGAGCTGGCAGCTTAAGTTTTTAAGAACAAATATTTCGAAACTTTGTTAGGGTCACCAAACCAATTGAAAAACGTTTTTTTCTCCAGCAGTAGTTTAAAATTAAGTTGAGCCTCGTGGTGTTAAAAAATAAAATAAATGAATAAATGAAACGAACATTTTCACAATATGAAGGTTTTTGTTGCACCAAAAACCACATTTTCAAATGTAAAATCTCACTACTGTTATTCCAATTGATACGGTATTCTGGATTATTAACTTCTGATTTGTCGATTGTTTTTTTTTCTCGCAGACTTGACTTCAAGGACATTAAGTAGTGCAAATTGTGAAATTGTTCCGGGTGATAGCATTCGTTTTGGAGGTAGGTCCATGCTCTTTAAATCCAATAATGGCTGAAGAAGCGTATTTCTCGACGAAAACGCTGAATATGCAACTTTCTCAAATGTTCTCAAAGTTGATTGTAAAATACATTATATTATATTCAGAGCTTAGAAGACACATGAGAGGGTGAAAATGTCACATTTATGAAGAATAGCAAGAACTCGACACGAAAAGAAAGCTTTCACCTTAGGTTTTTAAGAACAAATATTTTGAAACTGTGAGGATCACAGCAGTAGTTTAAAATTACGTCGAGCCCCGAGGCGATAAAAAAAAAAAAACGAACATTTGCACAATATCAAGGTTTCTCTTACACCATAAAAAACAATTCCTTAGGTAAAATCTCTCACTACTGTGGTTCTTCTTGAGACGGAATTCTGGATTATTAACTTCTGATTTGTCGATTTTTTTCCCCCCCTTAGACGTGACTTCAAGTACAAGAAGTAGTGCAAATTGTGAAATACTTCCTGGTGATAGTATCTGTTTTGGAGGTAGGTCCATTCTCTATTAATCTAATGATGGCCGAATAAGCGAAGTTCTCGGCGAATACGGTGAATACGAAACTTACTCAAGTATTCTCAAAGTTGATTGGAAATACATTATATTATATTGGTAACTAAGAAGACACTTTTGAGAGTGAAAATATCACATTTATGAAGGATAACAAGAAGTCGAATGACACGTAAAGAGTGCTGGCTCCATAGGTTTTTAAGAAAAAATAGATTGATACATTGTGAGGATCACCGAAACAGTTTAAACGCCGATTTATTTTTTCTCCAGCACAAGCATTTTAAAATTACATCGATCCTCGTAGCGGTTAACAATTTTTTTTTTTTTTTTTGCACAATATCAAGGTTTCTGTTCCACCAAAAACCACATGTCCTTAGGTAAAATCTTTCAATACTGTGATTCCTCTTTAGACGAAATTCTGGATTATTAGCTTCTGATTTGTCGATTTTTTTTTTCTTCACCTTAGCCGTGACTTCAAGGACAAGAAGTAGTGCAAATTGTGATATAGTTCCGGCTGATAACATCCGTTAATCTAATGATGGCTGAATAAGCGTAATTCTCGGCGAATACGCTGAATATGCAACTTCTCTGTGTTCACAAAGTTGACTGTTAAACACATTATTTTATACTCAGAACTAAGTAGACATTTGTGAGGGTGAAAATGTCACATTTATGAAGAATAACAAGAAGTCGACTAACACGTAAAGAGAGCTGACACTTTATGTTTTTATGAACAAACATTTTGAAATTTTCTCAGGATCACCAAACCAATTTAAAACTTTTTTTTTTTCCTCCAGTAGTAGTTTAAAATTACATTAAGCGTCGTGGCGGAAAAAAAAAAATAAATGAATCGAACATTTTCACAATATCAAGGTTTTTGTTACACCAAAAACCACATTTCCTTAGGTAAAATCTCACTACTGTATTCCTATTGATTCGGAATTCTGGATAATTAACTTCTGATTTGTCGATTTTTTTTTTCCCCACAGGCTTGATTTCATGGACATTAAGTAGTGCAAATTGTGAAATTGTTCCGGGTAATAGCATTCGTTTTGGAGGTAGGTCCATTCTCTTTAAATCTAATGATGGCTGAATAAGCGTTTTTCTCGACGAAAACGCTGAATATGCAACTTTCTCAAATGTTCTGTTACACCATAAACCACATTCCCTTAGGTATAATCTTTTAATACTGTGATTGCTCTTGAGACGGAATTCTGGATTTTTAACATTTTTGTCGATTTTTTTTTTCCCTTAGCCGTGACTTCAAGGACAAGAAGTAGTGCAAATTGTGAAATAGTTACGGGTGATTGCATCCGATTTTGAGGTAGGTCCATTCTCTTTTAATGTTATGGCAGAATACGCGTATTTCTCGGCGAAAACGCTGGATATGTAACTTCCTAAATTGTTTTCAAAGTTGACTGTAAATTATAGTATATTATATTCAGAACTAAGAAGACACTAGTGAGGGTGAAAATGTCACATTTATGAAGGATAACAAGAAGTCGACTGACACGTAAATAAAGCTGGCACCTTAGGTTTTTAAGAACAAATATTTTGAAACTTTGTGAGGATCACGGAACTCATTTAAAAACTTTATTTTTTTTTTCTACAGCAGTATTTCAAAATTACGTCGAGCCTCGAAACGATAAAATTAAAAAAAAAGGAACATTTGCACAATATCAAGATTTCTGTTACACCATAAACCACATTTCATTAGGTAAAATCTCTCACTACTCTGATTCCCCTTGAGACGGAATTCTGGATTATTAACTTCTGATTTGTCGATTTTATTTTCCCTTCGACGTGACTTCAAGGAAAAGAAGTAGTGCAAATTGTGAAATACTTCCTGGTGATAGCATCTGTTTTGGAGGTAGGTCCATTCTCTATTAATCTAATGATGGCTGAATAAGCGTATTTCTCGGCGAATACGCTGAATATGCAACATCGTCAAGTGTTCTCAGAGTCGATTGTAAAACACATTATATTATACTCAGAACTAAGAAGACACTTGTGAGGGTGAAAATGTCACATTTATGAAGGATACCAAGAAATCGACTGACTCGTGAAGAGTGCTGGCTCCTTAGGTTTATAACAACAAATATTTTGAAACTTTGTGAGGTTCACGGAACCCATTTAAAAACTTTTTTTTTTTCTACATCAGTATTTCAAAATTACGTAGAGCCTCGAGACGATTAAAAAAAAAAAAAAAAGGAACATTTGCACATTATCAAGGTTTGTGATACTCCATAAACCATATTTCATTAGGTAATATCTCTCACTACTGTGATTCCTCTTGAGACGGAATTCAGGATTATTAACTTCTGATTTGTCGATTTGTTTCCCCTTAGACGTGAATTCAAGTACAAGAAGTAGTGCAAATTGTGAAATACTTCCTGGTGATAGCATCTGTTTTGGAGGTAGGTTCATTCTCTATTAATCTAATGATTGCTGAATAAGCGTATTTTTCGGCGAATACGGTGAATATATAACTTCCTCAAGTGTTCTCAAAGTTGATTGTAAAACACACTATATATACAGAACTAAGAAGACACTTGTGAGGGTGAAAATATCACATTTATGAAGGATAACAAGAAGTCGACTGACACGTAAAGAGTGCTGGCACCTTAGGTTTTTAAGAAGAAATAGATTGAAACATTGTGAGGATCACCGAAACAATTAAAAAACTGATTTTTTTTTTCTATAGCACAAGCAGTTTGAAATTACGTCGAGCCTCCTGGCAGTAAAAAAAAAAAATTGCACAATATCAAGGTTTCTGTTACACCAAAAAAACACATTTCATTAGGTAAAATCTTTTAATTCTGTGATTCCTCCTGAAACGAAATTCTGGATTATTAATGTCTGATTTGTCGATTTTTCTCCCGCTTAGCCGTGACTTCAAGGAGAAGTAGTGTAAATTGTGATAAAGATCCGGCTGATAGCATCCGTTTTAGAGGTAGGTCCATTCTCTTTTAATCTAATGATGGCTGAATAAGCCTAATTCTCGGCGAAACGCTGAATATGCAACTCCTCTAAGTGTTCACAAAGATGACTGTTAAACACATTATTTTATACTCGGAACTAAGAAGACATTTTTAAGGGTGAAGATGCCACATTTATGAAGAATAAGAAGAAGTCGACTAACACGTAAAGAGAGCTGGCACCTCAAGTTTTTAAGAACAAATATTTCGAAACTTTGTTAGGATCACGAAACTAATTTAAAAACTTTTTTTCTCCAGCAGTAGTTTAAAATCAAGTTGAGCCTCATGGTGTTTAAAAATAAAATAAAAAAATAAATGAAACGAACATTTTCACAAAATGAAGGATTTTGTTACACCAAAAACCACATTTTCAAATGTAAAATCTCACTACTGTTATTCCAATTGATACGGAATTCTGGATTATTAACTTCTGATTTGTCGATTTTTTTTCCCCACAGACTTGAATTCAAGGACATTAAGTAGTGCAAATTGTGAAATTGTTCCGGGTGATAGCATTCGTTTTGGAGGTAGGTCCATTCTCTTTAAATCTAATAATGGCTGAAGAAGCGTATTAATCGACTAAAACGCTGAATATGCAACTTTCTCAAATGTTCTCAAAGTTGGTTTAAAATGCATTATAATATATTCAGAACTAAGAAGACACATGAGAGGGTGAAAATGTCACATTTATGAAGAAGAGCAAGAACTCGACACGTAAAGAAAGCTGGCACCTTAGGTTTTTAAGAACAAATATTTTGAAACTGTGAGGATCACCGAACCCATTTAAAAACTTTTTTTTTTCTACAGCAGTAGTTTAAAATTACTTCGAGCCTCGAGGCGATAAAGAAAAAAAACGAACTTTTGCAAATATCAAGGTCTTTGTTACACCATAAACCACATTTCATTAGGTAAAATCTCTCGCTACTGTGATTACTCTTGAGACGGAATTCTGGATTATTAACTTCTGATTTATCGATTTTTTCCCCTTAGACGTGACTTCAAGGACAAGAAGTAGTGCGAATTGTGAAATACTTCCTGGTGATAGTATCTGTTTTGGAGGTAGGTCCATTCTCTATTAATCTAATGATGGCTGAATAAGCGAATTTCTCGGCGAATACGGTGAATACGAAACTTCCTCAAGTATTCTCAAAGTTGATTGTTAAACACATTATATTATATTCATAACTAAGAAGACACTTGTGAGAGTGAAAATATCACCTTTATGAAGGATAACAAGAAGTCGACTGACATGAAAAGAGTGCTGGCACCATAGGTTTTTACGAAAAAATAGATTGAAACATTGTGAGGATCACCAAAACAATTTAAAAACCGATTTGTTTTTTCTCCAGCACAAGCAATTTAAAATTACGTCGACCCTCGTAGCGGTAAAAAAAAAAAAATTTTTTTTTTGCCCAATATCAATGTTTCTGTTTCACCAAAAACCATATTTTTTTCCTTAGGTAAAATCTTTCAATACTGTGATTCCTCTTTAGACGAAATTCTGGATTATTAACTTCTGATTTGTTGATTTTTTTTTCACCTTAGCCGTGACTTCAAGGACAAGAAGTAGTGCAAATTGTGATATAGTTCCGGCTGATAGCATCCGTTAATCTAATGATGGTTGAATAAGCGTAATTCTCGGCATAAACGCTGAATATGCAACTTCTCTGTGTTCACAAAGTTGACTGTTAAACACATTATCTTATACTCAGAACTAAGAAGACACCTGTGAGGGTGAAAATGTCACATTTATGAAGAATAACAAGAAGTCGACTAACACGTAAAGAGAGCTGTCACGTTTAGTTTTTATGAACAAATATTTTGAAACTTTCTCATGATCACCAAACCAATTTAAAAACTTTTTTTTTTTTCTCCAGTTGTAGTTTAAAATTACGTTGAGCCTCTTGGCGGAAAAAAATAGAAAATAAGTAAATGAAACGAACATTTTCACAATATCAAGGTTTTTGTTACACCAAAAACCACATTTCCTTAGGTAAAATCTCACTACTGTTTTCCTATTGATACGGAATTTTGGATAATTAACTTCTGATTTGTCGATTTTTTCCCCCCACAGGCTTGACTTCATGGAAATTAATTACTGCAAATTGTGAAATTGTTCCGGGTCATAGTATTCGTTTTGGAGGTAAGTCCATTCTCTTTAAATCTAATGATGGCTGAATTAGCGTTTTTCTCGACGAAAACGCTGAATATGCAACTTTCTCAAATGTTCTGTTACACCATAAACCACATTCCCTTAGGAATAATCTTTCAATACTTTGATTCCTTTTGAGACGGAATTCTGGATTTTTAATATTTTTGTCGATTTTTTTTTTCCCTTAGCCGTGACTTCAAGGACAAGAAGTAGTGCAAATTGTGACAGAGTTACGGGTGATTGCATCCGTTTTTGAGGTAGGTCCATTCTCTTTTAATGTTATGAAGACTGAATATGCGTATTTCTCGGCGAAAACGCTGTATATGCAACTTCCTAAAGTGTTTTCAAAGTTGATTGTAAATCACATTATATTATATTCAGAACTAAGAAGACACTTGTGAGGGTGAAAATGTCACATTTATGAAGGATAATAAGAAGTACACTGACACGTAAATAAAGCTGGCACCTTAGGTTTTTAAGAACAAATATTTTGAAACTTTGTGAGGATCACGGATCCCATTGAAAAACTTTTTTTTTTTTTTCTACAGCAGTATTTCAAAATTACGTCGAGCCTCGAGACGATAAAATAAAAAAAAAAGGAACATTTGCACAATATCAAGGTTTCTGTTACACCATAAACCACATTTCATTAGGTAAAATTTCTCACTACTGTGATTCCGCTTGAGACGGAATTCTGGATTATTAACTTCTGATTTGTCGATTTTTTTTTCCCTTAGACGTGACTTCAAGGAAAAGAAGTAGTGCAAATTGTGAAATACTTTCTGGTGATAGCATCTGTTTTGGAGGTAGGTCCATTCTCTATTAATGTAATAATGGCTGAATAAGCGTATTTCTCGGCGAATACGCTGAATATGCAACTTCCTAAAGTGTTCTCAAAGTTGATTGTGAAACATTATATTATATTCAAAACTAAGAAGACATTTGTGAGGGTGAAAATATCATATTTATGAAGGATAACAAGAAGTCCACTGACACGTAAATAAAGCTGGCACCTTAGGTTTTTAAGAAGAAATATTTTGAAACTTTGTGAGGATCACAGAACCCATTTAAAAACTTTTATTTTTTCTACATCAGTATTTCAAAATTACGTCGAGTCTCGAGACCATAAAAAAAAAAACATTTGCACAATATCAAGGTTTCTGTTACACCATAAACCACATATCATTAGGTAAAATCTCTAACTACTGTGATTCCCCTTGAGACTTAATTCTGGATTACTAACTTGTGATTTGTCGATTTTTTTTCCCTTAGACGTGACTTCAAGGAAAACAAGTAGTGCAAATTGTGAAATACTTCCTAGTGATAGCATCTGTTTTGGAGGTAGGTCCATTTTCTATTAATCTAATGATGGCTGAATAATCGTATTTCTCGTGAATACGCTGAATATGCAACTTCCTCAAGTGTTCTCAAAGTTGATTGTAAAACACATTATATTATATTCAAAACTAAGAAGACATTTGTGGGGGTGAAAATGTCACATTTATGAAGGATAACAAGAAGTCGACTGACACGTAAAGAGTGCTGGCACCTTAGGTTTTTAAGAAGAAATAGATTGAAACATTGTGAAGATCACCTCAAAAAGAACATTCGTTTAAAAACTTAGTTTTTTTTTTTTTCTCCAGCACGAGCAGTTTAAAATTACGTTGAGCCTCGTAACGGTAAAAAAAAAAATGCTCAATATAAAGATTTCTGTAACACGAAATCAACATTTCCTTAGGTAAAATCTTTCAATACTGTGATTCCTCTTGAGAAGAAAGTCTGGATTATTAATATCTGATTTGTCGATTTTTTTCCCTTAACAGTGACTTCAAGGACTAGAAGTATTGCAAATTGTGAAATAATTCCGGTTTATAGCATTAGTTTTGGAGGTAGGTCCATTCTCTTTTAATCTAGTGATGGATGATTAAGCGTATTTCTCGGCGAAAACGCTGAATATGGAACTTCAAGTGTTCATAAAGTTGATTGTAAAACACATTATATATACAGAAGTAAGAAGACACTTGTGAGGGTGAAAATGTCACATTTATGAAGAAAAACAAGAAGTCGACTGACACGAAAAGAGAGTTGGCACCATAAATTTTTAACAAATATTTTGAAACTTTGTCAGGATCACAAACCAATTTAAAAAAAATTTTCTCCAGCAGTTGTTTAAAATTACGTTCAGCCTCGTCGCGGTAAAAAAATAAATAAATAAATAAATGAAACGAACATTTTCACAATATCAAGGTTTCTGTTACACCATAAACCACATTTCCTTATCTAAAATCTCTCACTACTGTGATTCTTCTTGAGGCGGAATTCTGGATTATTAACTTCTGATTTGTCGATTTTTATTTTCCCCTTATAGGTGACTTCAAGGACAAGAAGTAGTGGAAATTGTGAAATACTTCCTGGTGATGGCATGTGTTTTGGAGGTAGGTCTATTCTCTATTAATGGCTGAATAAGCGTATTTCTCGGCAAATACGCTGAATATGCAACTTCCTCAAGTGTTCTCGAAGTTAATTGCAAAACACATTATATTATATTCAAAACTAAGAATGCAATTGTGAGGGTGAAAATATCACATTTATGAAGGATAACAAGAAGTCGACTGAAACGTAAAGAGTGCTGGCACCTTAGGTTTTTAAGAAGAAGTAGATTGAAACATTGTGAGGATCACCGAAACAATTTAAAAACTTCGATTTTTTTTTTCTCCAGCAAAAGCAGTTTAAAATTACGTCGAGCCTCGTGGCAGGTAAAAAAAAAAAAGGAACATTTGCACAATATCAAGGTTTCTGTTACACCAAAAATCACATTTCATAAGAAAAAATCTTTCAGTACTGTGATTCCTCTTGTGACGAAATTCTGGATTATTATCTTCTGATTTGTCGATTTTTTTTTTTCCATTAGCCGTGACTTCAAGGACAAGAAGTAGTGCAAATTGTGATATAGTTCCGGGTGATTGCATCCGTTTTGGAGGTAGGTCCATTCTCTTTTAATATAATGAAGGCTGAATAAGCGTATTTTTCGGCGAAAACGCTGAAAATGCAACTCCCTAAATTGTTCTCAAAGTTGATTGTAAATCACATTATATTATATTCAGAACTAAGAAGACACTTGTGAGAGTGAAAATGTCACATTTATGAAGGATAAGAAGTCGACTGACACGTAAAGAAAGCTGGCACCTTAGGGTTTAAGAACAAATATTTTGAAACTTTGTGAGGATCACCGAACCCATTGAAAAACTTCATTTTCTTTTTCTATAGCAGTAGTTTAAAATTACGTCGAGCCTCGAGGCGATAAAGAAAAAACGAACATTTGTAAAATATCAAGGTGTCTGTTACACCATAAACAACATTTCCTTAGGTAAAATCTCTCACTACTGTGATTCCTCTTGAGACGGAATTCAGGATTATTAACTTCTGATTTGTCGATTTTTTTCCCCTTAGACGTGACTTCAAGGACAAGAAGTAGTGCAAATTGTGAAATACTTCCTGGTGATAGCATCTGTTTTGGAGGTAGGTCCATTCTCTATTAGTCTAATGATGGCTGAATAAGCGTATTTCTCGGCGAATACGGTGAATATATAACTTCCTCAAGTTTTCTCAAAGTTAATTGTAAAACACAATATATATACCGAACTAAGAAGACACTTGTGAGGGTGAAAATATCACATTTATGAAGGATAACAAGAAGTCGACTGACACGTAAAAAGTGCAGGCACCTTAGGTTTTTAAGAAGAAATAGATTGAAACTTTGTGAGGATCACCGAAACAATTAAAAAACTNATTCTCTTTTAATCTAGTGATGGCTGATTAAGCGTATTTCTCGGCGAAAACGCTGAATATGGAACTTCAAGGGTTCACAAAGTTGACTGATAAACACATTATTTTATACTAAGAACTAAGAAGACACTTGTAAGTGTGAAAATGTCACATTAAAAAAAAAAAAAACAAGAAGTCGACTGACATGTAAAGGGAGCTGGGACCTTAAGTTTTTAACAAATATTTTGAAACTTTGTCAAGATCACCAAACCAATTTTAATTTTTTTTTCCCAGCAGTAGTTTAAAATTACGATGAGCCTCGTGGCGGTAAAAAATAAATTAACAAATAAATGAAACGAACATTTTCACAATATCAAGGTTTCTGTTACACCATAAACCACATTTCCTTATCTAAAATCTCTCACTACTGTGATTCTTCTTGAGGCGGAATTCTGGATTATTAACTTCTGATTTGTCGATTTCTATTTTCCCCTTAGACG
>JAGKTI010010810.1:2450-20484 GCA_018397915.1 Birgus latro
AGAGAGAGAGAGAGAGAGAGAGAGAGAGAGAGAGAGAGAGAGAGAGAGAGAGAGGGGCAAAAGGTATAATAAAAAGAAGGAAGAAAGAAAGAAAGAAAAAAAGAGAGTAGAATAAAAAGATGAAAAATAAGGGGAAATGAAAGAAAATAAAGAAAAAGGAGCTCCGTCTATGATCAGGGTGGAACTCAAGACACCTTGGTTAAAATCTGAAGCCGCTCTACCTTACTCCACCTTGGCTCCTACCTTTCTTGTTACTTTATTCCCATATTATACTGAAGAAAGAAACGACTGAAGGAATGAAAACGAGTGAGAAAGAAGAGAAAAAGAAACGATATAAAGGGAAAATCGGGAACAAAAGAAGAAAACTGAGAAACTGGTAATGATGATGACGATGAAAGTAGTGGTAGTGATCATGATGATGTGTATACAGTTGATCAGTAGTGATGATAATGACCTTACTTCATCCCGTCTACTACCTCTTCTGTAGCTTGTGATGCTGTTAATATAAAGGAGAAGAAAAGGAAGAAGAGAGAGAAAACCAAAAGAAAAGAAAAAAAACGGAAAAAATAGCAAACATTCCAAGGCAGAAAATATGACAACTAGGAAAAAAAAAAAAACATAAGGAACTGGAGAGGGAAAGGAGGAAAAAATACAAAGGGAAAAAAAAGGGAGGATAATAAAAAACAGTTGTACAACAAACGAAGAAATGATGGAAAGGGATAGGTAAAGAAACTGAGGAAGAAAATGAGAATTGGAAAGAAAAATGAAAAGGAGACTCAAACAAGCTATGGGTCGATCTCGGTGTACCTGTAATAGAGTCCCAGGCCGCCCCACCTTACTCCACCTTGTCTCCTACCTGTCTTGTAGCTTGTGATGCTAGTTATGGGTTTGATCTAATGTACCTAGTGATGATGATGATGATGATGATGATGACCACGGTTACTTAGGTTAGCTTTCATAATAATGATAATTCGATGGATAAAGATGATGATGATGATAATGGCGGTTATTTCTGTTAGTATTAAAGATAATGATAATTGTGATGAAAAAGATGGTGATGATTATGATGATGCTAATGTATTTAGGTTAGTTTTGATGATAACTGTACGATAATTTTATGGATGCTGCTACTGCTGCTGCTCCTGATGGTGATGATGATGACCACGGTTACTTAGATTAGTTTTCAAAATAATGGTAATTGGAGGGGTACAGATGCTGATGACGGTTATTTCTGTTAGTTTTAATGATAATGGCAATTGTATGGATATAGATAATGATGATGATGATGATAATGATAATGATGACGACAGTTATTAAGGTTAGTTTTGATGATAACTGCACGATAATTTTATGGATGCTGCTGCTGCCGATGATGATGGTAATGATGGTTATTTAGGTTAGTTTTGATGACAATGAGACTTGTGCGGACGATGATGATGATGATGGTAATAGAAGAAATGATGATTGTTATGATTAGTAAGTTAATAATGATAATAATAACATAACTTCATATCGCCTCTTACTTCTCCTCAAGCCTTTGATGCTTTAATGCAATAATGAGAGAGAGAGAGAGAGAGAGAGAGAGAGAATAGGACAAAGAATGGGATATCAAAATTAAATATTTGAGGAAAGAGGGAAGAAGGAAGAGGGTGAAAAGAAGACAGAGGGAAAAGGAATAAAAATATATACGAAAGGTGAGAGAGGAAGAGACAAGAAGAAAGAACGACAGTGAAAAAACCATAAAGACCTAAAAGAAAATAAGGAGGAGAAATGATGATTTAAAAAAAAAAAAGGATAAAAAGGAGCAACTCCGATGAATGGTGGAACTCGACACACCTGTTAGAATCTCGGGCCGATCCACCTTACTCCACGTTGCCTCCTACTTCCCTTGTACATCTGTATCTGTAAGGATAGAATTTTTAGACTGTATATAAAATAAGAAGAGACACCATCACTATGAATCAGAGTTACAAGAGTAGGCTGCCACCACCCAGCGAATGCCGGGAAAGAATTATTTGCTTCACTAAAGTAAGATGAAGAGCACTGGGGCCTTGCGAATAAGTGACTAGGGTAGCGTGAATTGTTTAAGGGGGTATCGCACGGTACCTGAAATCATGGTTTGCCAACGGAACACGTTCCTGGTTTGCTGGAACCAGGCACAAACCCTATCACACACATTCCTCGAACGCCGCCGACGGTCGGTAAAAATGTAAACACACCATAGGTTTTCTTGTGAAACATGGGATGCTTGTGATCCTAAAGACAAGAGAATGGCTTTATTTTTTCAATGAGGGCATTTTCAGGTGCCCTTGTCCATAATATCTGTCCAGATGCCATCGTATACCCAGTGTTGAATAAACGGCGATGTACAGTACTCATTCACCCAGCGTGGAGTGTTGTATTCGCGCTCCCCAATGAAAACAACTGAATTATCGACATAGTTATTTCACCCCTGCACAATATAAAAGGTTATTTAACCTTTCATAATTAATAATATATATAATGGAAAGTAATAGGCACTCTAGGAGGGAATTATAACTAAAAAAAAAAAACGTTTTGTCGCTGATTCCGTGGGCATGGAATGGGTCTGGATGGAAATGAGATTTGCCGACGGAATCCTCGGCGGCTACCACGGTTTCGTGGACGTTTACCACGATTTCGTCGGCAAACCATGATTTCAGGTACCGTGTAATACCCCCTTTTGAGTGCGTGAGTCTTAAGATAGCAACACACCTCGCGGGCCACTCAATCTCACGAAAAAACTCCCCAGGGGATAATAAGTCTCAAACACAATAAAAACTTAACCTAATATTTACTGTCTAAACATACAAATATAAGAAACTAGATGTTGATCAAATTAACCATAGATTACTTACAGGATATGAATTACTAGAAACTATAAGATCATTACTCTTTCGCACTGATATTATCTCAGGGCAGGTCAGATATGCCAAAAGAAGATCAATGAATGCAAGAGTACTTTCACCTCCGCTGAACAAATTCACGGAATGACACTAACACACTATTATGAACACAGTTCCTCACAGTTGGGTTTAAGCACAATTTTATATTCACATGCACATATACATATATAAACTTCACCTCTTACTCTACTATTTCCAAATTAATATTATCTCCAGTGTATCTAACAATTTCATATACCAAATCATTAAATTCACAATGACACCTTAACATGGAACCAGCAATCCAAAGGCCTCATATGGGCTCCTTGGGTAAATGATCTTGGAAAAATTACATAAGAGTATATCCTTGGGACCAAGTTCTTTCCCACACTTTTCACTTTGAAGTTCTCAGTCAACTCATACAGTGATAATAGAGGAACTACGTACACGAATAGACACTCTAAATCAGGAATGCAATTTTCAATAACTTCCTAGGACTAAAATTCAAACTAGCCTACTACACGTTTACAATATTCACAAATATGTATATATAAGATTACAGTATTACAGTGGACCAATAATTCGCTATCGAGATTAGTGAATCTGAAAGGGGGGGGGGAGAATTTCTAGTGTAAACGGGAACGGGAACAAACGAGAAAAACCGTTTGGTTACTCTTTTCGTTGGGGCAGGCGGCTACGATGGAACAACGGCAATCTGCGTATCCGAAGACGACAGAGACAGAAGTCATTACGAAGGAAGTTAGAGGAAACATTATCAGTCAACCTATTAAAATATAGAGAGGATTTACATTATAGGCACAAAGGGAAGAGGGGAGGAAATACGGAGCGTGAACACCCATCTGCGTATCCGAAGATGACAGAGATAGAAGTGAGCGTTACTGGCTGCCCTTCGCAGGGTGACCAGATTTCTCTAGCGGGAATATGCTAGACAGCAGCTGAAATTATGCTAGATTGGCAAAAATAATGCTAAATTTTTTGTTGGTCTTAATACGTTCGGTTTCTGCTATATTTTATGATTAATATAGTATTATTTCTACGTTTTTAACTGTATACAGTATACACTCTTATAATTATGAAAGAAGAGCATAAAAATAAGTAATTACTCAGGTTCTAAAAGTTTATTTGACAACTATTTGTGCAACATAAGTTGAAACTCTTCCTAATACAGTAGTTTCAACACTACCTGTACAAAATAAATGCAAATTTAATGTATTAATGTGTGAATTAAGTTTGAAAGTTGTGGGTTCCTATTTTCAGCACGGTTAATCATAGTATCAACACCTTCATTCTTTACTTTCACAAAGCTTGTCATGGGAGTTAATTTGGGATCAAGTTTTTCTTTCATAAGGCACTTATGCTTGTCAGCCTTTGCATGCAAATCAGTCACGGATTTCTTACTTTGGAAAGATGTCTTACAGACACTGCACTGTGCTTTGTTGTTGTCCACTTTTCTTAGCCAGGGCATGTATTCTGGAAATCTAAGCCATTCTTCACGAAATGCTTGACTAATTTTTTTTTTGCTAGTTTTTTCTTTTTAGCAACTACTTCTTCTACGTCTGAAGACATTTTATCCTGCAAAAAATTTAATAATTAACTAGAACAAAGTACTCTTAAATTTTAAAGTTAACATACCATGTTACGTATTTTATAAACAGTAAAAAGGCCAATACGTTGGACCAGTGGCGACTGGCGTGATACTACTGAGATATCAGTTCTGTTTACTGGGTACCACTGTTCTGTACCACACTTCGCACTTAAGCACTGCAACCTACAGGAGGGACTGAAGCAGTAGAGAAATGATGGACACTGAACCTGCCGCAGCCTAAACAGACTTTAGTCTGCCAAGGCGCCACCCTGGGTCCCTGGCCCAGCACCTGTGGACCTGTACAGTACACCTCTACCCTCCTCCAAAGCCCGTGTGATTTCCTGCCTAGGCTCGTTAAAAGTATGGACTTTCACAGTTACCATTAATCATATTTTAAACATGTATCCTGGTCTTCAATCCAGAAACTGCCGCTAGCCACGAGTGGTAAGTTATTATAATCATGCTAAAAATTGTCCTAAGCCCATTAGATTATGCTAAAAATATGCTAGATTTGATAACATGCTAAATTTTATGCTAAACACACAATTTTCTGGAAAAATATGCTAAAATTAGTATAATTATGCTAAATCTGGTCACCCTGGCCCTTCGGCTGCATGTTCTCTTCCTCGCGGTTGTCCTAACATCGGAACTGACTTCGGCTCATTCCTCTGCAGCATTACTGTTTACATCTACTAACATGGCATAGGAAATAAGGTGTTCACACTCGACTTACATAGACGGATTGACTGACGATGTTTAAAATTTTGTGGTAAGCGTATGGGATTGACAATTATACCGAAGCCTAAACCAACGAGTGTTTAAACTAATTATAACCATATAGAGATACGTATCCAGTCGCCAGCGTAACGCAAACTTTAAGATTTGCAAACTTCCATTATTGGCAATTAGAATTTAACTAAGCTTTAATTCATTACTATGTAGTACAAAAAAATGATAATACCAAGCCTGACTTACAAATTTCAAATTTAAAGTATGAAGATAAATTTTCGCGATTATTAATCTCGTGCTAAAACTTTTGTCTCTACCGTGAGAACTGACCACGACTCTCATTCCCATAATCGCTCTATACAGTTCCTCTATTACTAGAGTATCACTTAGGCTACAAATATTAACAGGGAACAAGCCTGAATGTGGAACTTGATGATCACTCCCTACCTATTGCAGATGAATCATAATCAGGGGTTCAAGGTTACCCTTACATTACACTTATACTACACTTATATTAGCTTATATTATACTAACTTATACTAACTTAAGTATACTTAAATTACCCTTCAAATTACGGCACTACATATCTGAAAGAATGAAGAACGAGAGATAGGAAGAAAGAAAAGACAGAAGGAAGCAGAATGCGCTCAGTGAGCTTATACCTCCGCCAATGCAGCTGCCATAAAAAAGTACCCGGATCAGTCATAAAATTTAATCAACTCTTCCTTGGGATGACGGAGAGGGTGTGGGAGTGCATGTGCAGTGTAGCTGGGGGGGGGAGGCTAGAGACTTCTGGAAGTGGAGACGTCACTTGTTTCTGCAGGAGGTCCAGCCTTAGGCAGCCATCATAAGCACTGCAGACTGAGTCAAAAATGATGAATTGATGATTTGGCTGATACTTTCTGGTGACTGTTGGCTCGCAAGGCCCGAGTTTCCCCATGGATAGGCAGGGGGCCATCTCCCACATCTACGAGATGAGCTGAAGTGGGGAGAAGTGGGCCAAAAGCCGAGGCATGATGAGAGTAAAAATGATAGTAGAGGAAGGATCTGGCCGCTCCCGTATCAACCAGTAGTCTTGCTTTCACCCCATTCAGTCTCATCTTATTGCAGACTGGGGGGTGATATTTTTGGGAGGTGGCCCCCACCACCGCGGGGAGGTGCGGGGGTGGTCCCCCCAAATCCAGTTGCTGTGGGGCTTCTTCTTCGTGTGGCTCTACTTCACCAGGGTTGGAGTACTTGGTGGAGAGTGTGGAGAGTGCATTGTCTCCGTCACAATTATCTATAGAGGAAACCTTGTAGCACCATTGGGTAGCTGTTTTTTGTCTGACAGCTATAGGTTGTTCCTGTATGTCATGAATGGGGCGCCAGTGATTACATGCTGAAAACATCCACAGGTTTATGGAGATCAGGTTGGTATTTTCCTTAGGAGGGGGACATCTTTTGGTGGGGAGCGACGTGGGCATACTGGGTGCTGTTGGTGAAACGGTGCGGGTAGGGGGCATCCATGGTTCTGGTCGTTGTACTTTATGTGTCGGGACTCTGCTCACTGTGCTGATGTGTTGTGGGGTGGTGTGGGCGGCAAGAAGACTCATGACTAGTTGAATAACTCTGTCAAGGCCTCTCGTTGGGTCATAGATTGTGAAGTGTTCTTTTACAGTGCTGGGGAGGATTCTTAACAGAATGTTGAAAATATGTTGTTCCCGGGTGGCTGTGTCGGCCTCCGGGTAAGTGGCGGTGACTAGTCGCCTAGCCTGGTTGAGAGTGTCGTCCAGGTTGCCGTCGTAGGTGAGGGCGTCGAGCTGGGACAAAGCTACTACTTTTCCCTGTGATGGTGTGACTGCTTGTGACACAATTCGTGAAAATTGTGCCCATGTCAGCTCGGGGATGATCTTCATGGCGATAAGCGAGATTGCTTTTCCCAGGTGGGGTAGTGTCACAGCTATCATTTCCTTGTCATGTTCAAAGTCTTACATGTATATTACCCACAAAGAATACAGTAACTTGACACAATACAATATGAATGATAAAGATCTGAGTCTGGGACTAGTGGATTGGTAAGATAACTGCAGATGGCACCCAGGTGTGGGAGGTGTCTCGTCAGGTGTGTGCTCTCTGAAGGGGTGTGGGACCACTATTTTACTTTTATCGGGCAAGGGCTCTTGGGTGGTGTAGAGGGAGGCCATTCACTGGAGGGGCCTCCGTCGGTGTGTTAGCAATCAGGGCTGGGGCCAAACGGGTCTAGTAGGCACACTTCCATGCACCTGCCCTTGGTGAAGGACGGTTTGTCAGCTTGTCTAGGGAGGTCTTGGCCAGGAGTTCTGGGGGCGTCCCTCTTCGTCTGGTGTCTGTGGTCTCGCCTTCATCAAGAGTCCGACAGGGGCTGCCTGCGATCTCTCCTTTCCATGGAGCCCATCAGAGGATTCCTGCAGTCTCGCCTTCTTCAGGAGTCCGACAGTGACAGGTGACTTAGGGGCGCTGGTTGTAATGAGTGTACCCCAGGATTCACCATAGGGCCACTCCAGACCTCTTCCAGCAGTGACTCCGCTGGAGAGCCTACTCTGCCCCCTGTGGTGTGGGGAGTACGAGAGGGATGTCCTGCTCGGCCTCTGGAGGAGTGAGACGAGCAAGGAGCGTGACAAGCTCGTCCTCTGGAGGAGTGAGGTGAGCAAGGGGCATGACCTGTTCATCCTCTGGAGGAGTGAGGCAAACAAGGGGCATGACCCGCTTGTCCTCTGGAGGAGTGAGGCGAGCAAGGGTCGTGACCCTCTATAGTTTTTTTTTTTTATGTGCCCGACTCTGGGCATAAGCTTCACAGCCTGCTATCTAGGCCCAGCGGTCCTCCTACATACCATACACCTCTACATGTCACCACTTTGGCACTAACACCCACCATCCATATTGAATTCATACTAGGGCTGTCTCATACAGGACTGGTGTATTGGTATTAGCGGAGGTATTTTTACGACATGTCAGCGGGTCTTCTGGTAGATTATTAAAGCCTGATTTAATGAAATTCAAATCCTTAAACTGTTCCCTGCCTCAGTGGGGATTTGAACCTGGGTCTGTTGGGACTGCAGGCTACCTCTCTACTGATTGAGCCACTGCCTAGGTGCCGAAGGTTCAGCAGATGAGGCCCTTACAGTGGGCAGGGCCTCCTCGGCAGGCACTGCAGCGGGTTTGCCTGTAGGGTGGTGTGCTCGAAGGGCACGTCCTTTCCTCGAACCTTCCCCTGCTGTCCTAGTGCCTCAAAGGCGAGGTCCATACGGTGGACGCCGCCTCCCCAACTGGCACGGTGGAAGCAGCTACGGTTCTGCTAGGCACTGGGACAACAGGCAAGAGAAGCACGGTGGGCGTCCTCTCCTCCCCAGCGAGCACAGTGGGCTCTGCCGCGGTCCTGCTCAGGGAAGCACGGTGGGTGTTCTCTCACCAAAGAGCTCGGTGGGCATCGTCACGGTCCTGCTGGTGGCTGTAGGTGAAAGGAGCACAGTGGGGATCCTTTCCCCCATGAGCACGGTGGGTGTCATCGCGGTCCTACAGAAGGCAGTAGGTGAAGGGAGCACGGTGGGCAACCTTTCCCCGATGAGCACGGTGAGCGTCGTCGGAGCCCTACTGGGGGCTGTAGGCGAAGGGAGCACGGTGGGTGTCCTTTCCCCGATGAACATGGTGAGCATTGTCGCGGTCCTACTTGGGGAGTCTGCCAGCACACAGATCCTGTCCCGATTCCGTTGAGTGCCGGTCCAGGTGGAGGGTAATGTGGCAGGGAGACATACCTCTAGTTCAGAGGTTCTTAACCTGGGGGGTGCACCCCCTAGGGGGGCGTGAGTAAATTTCAGGGGGGGTGCGAGCCCAGGGGAAAAAGTAGGATTTTCTCTAATTATATTTGTACTTTTCTTAACAAGAGTGTGGCTAATATCAAGATGATTATGAATGAAATACAAAACATGCTTGGACGGCTTTATGAATTACGAGAAGTAGCAATATTTCCAGATTCACAGCAGAAGGCAGATCTCCATGACAAGTTCCAGTCTGAAGGCTTTCTGCTATCTCTAGCCTAACTGATTGACATTTTCAAAGAGCTGAATGCAATCATCCTTAAACTACAAGGGAAAAACCTCAGCATCATCATGCACCATGACACCATTCGAACCTTCATGTTCAAACTCGACCTCTGGAAGTGTCGAACTCAGGATGGACAGCCAGTTTTAGTAACTTAGATTCTGCTCTCATTCACAGTTACCTTGATTCTGAGTTTAAAAATAAATAAATAAATAAATAAACACTCATCTCACTGACTTGAAAGCACAATTCATGAGATACGTCCGAGATATAGATGAGAAGCGTGAAGCCTGGAAATTCATTAGGAACACATTTCAATGTAAAGTAGCTGATGTTTCGGATGAAGTGCAAGGGGAGTTTCTTGAGTAGTTCAGCTCCTCAGCTGAGGAAGACTTCAAAGGACTGGATGTTGAGATGTTGTGGTCAAGTACCTTCCTGTTTACCCTCTGATCTCACATCAGGCTCTTCAGATTCTAACAATGTTTGGATCCACGTATCTTTGTGAAGCTGCATTTTCCATGCTCGTTTTTGTCAAGACCAAGTACAGAAACCGGCTGAACGCTGAAGGGGACTTACGTTGTGCACTCTCTGGCATTCGACCAAGCATTCAAGATCTTGTAGCTATGAAGCAGTGTCAAGTATATATCTCATTACATTAATAAGAAAGTAACCTCATTAAATATGCTGGGTATATTGTTTGCACAGAATTCATACTCAATGAAAAGACTAAAAACACCCTTTTTTTTTTATTTTTCCTCAAAATCTGGGAGGAAATTTTATCAGTTTGTTTGAAGATGCGAGGGGGGCGTGGAGGGAAGGACCAACTACTAGAGGGGGCGTGGTAGTAAAAAGGTTAAGAACCACTGCTCTAGTTGATTCCATTAAGGGGAAGAGGGGCGCATGTCCATTGGGGACGTACCTCTAGTTGATTCCATTAAGGGGAAGAGGGGCGCATTTGGCTGGGGACGTATGTCCGTCTTGTCCTGATCACTCATTCTCTTCTCGAGCCTTTATACAGTCTCCCCTTGCTATTACCCCATACCCATCTCGTATTTCAGTAACTATGTCCGCAGGACAGAGAAGGCCTTGTTTGAGAGTGAGACAAACGGTGAAAGTTCAGGTGGAAAAAAAAAAAGCCAAAATCTGTACCATACACAGCATATATATATACCGCAGCCTTTCCACATGGCCAACCCAGCTCAGTGTATTTCTTCTAATGCTTTGTATCACATCCACATCCACACCACAACAGTATCTATATTTTGACTCATTCTTTATATCAGCTTCACCCTGACCTGTTCCAGCCACAGCATTTTTCTAAAGACAATACTGCTTTGAACATGCGCTCATTTTGCTTTATTCATTTCACTACAGTTCACATCTCAAACTTTCATTCCAGATATTATCAGTATCTGAAATAAAACCCATCAAGGTGTGTCACTTAAGCACTGTGCCAGGGTTAACGGCCAGTTTTCTGTTTTATATAATTTTGAGTTCTCTCATTTTTTCTCATAAATTTTTAACTTAAATTTTCCTGTTTTTGCTGGGTTGCATCCTTTGTTGGAGTCTTTTGTCTGGCTTTTTCCAATGGGGCTGACAAACTTTTTGGTGATATTTCATCCACCCATCCATTATCAAATCTTTTATTACCCCATTAAGAGCATAGAGTGAATAATGAGAGAAGTTCAGGAAGCTGTTGCCTCTCCTAACATTGGGAGGGCTCTCCCTCCGTGGTAAAGGATCTTTGAATGCGGCATATGTTAGGAGTATAATGCTATATGGTAGTGAGACCTTGGCAGTAAGGGAAGAGGGTAAGTGTAGGCTCAAATGTACAGAAATGACAATTATTATGTGGATGTGCAGTACATCCTTGATTGCAAGGCCTGGGGAGGCTAGGTTTATAATGGAGGAGTTGAGAGGAAGGATGGGACGAGTGTATTTGTGCTGTGATGAGGAGAGGTAGACTGAGATGTTTTGGGTACGTGGAGAAGATGGAGGATGACAGCAATTTAGATGTTTAGGCATGTGGAAAGGTTGGAAGATGACAGCTGTGTGGAGGGTGAGACGTGTGAACACTAAGGGTAGAGTTGAGAGAAAGGATGGAGCTGGAATGTATTGGTGCTGTGATGAGGAAGAGTAGATTGAGATGGTTTGGGCATGTGGAGAGGATGGAGGATGATGGTTGGAAGCAGAAAGTGGGAAGTGTGGACGTCGGGGGTAGGGTTGCGAGAGGCAGACCACAAAAAGACCTGGGAGGGGTCATAGAGTGTGACCTCAGGGAAGAGTGACTGAATAGGGAGGCTGTCAGAGATCAAGGCTTGAGTAGTGTGGACAGCCACCATTTGGTAATCAAAGTTGATGCATGCAAGCAGGTAGAAGTCTTTATAAATAATACAATACGTTATAACAGAGGAATTTGTTGGAGAAGAGGAAATAACAGGAATTAGTTGGAGAAGAACAGGGAGATTTTAGGAAGGGAAGAGGCTGCGTAGATCAGATATTTATCCTTACATCTTTAGTGGAAAAGTTTCTAGAGAAGGGAAAGAAGTTGTATGTGGCCTTCATGGATTTGGAGAAAGCATATGACAGGTTGGAGATAGACAAGGACTGTGGAAAGTATTAAGAATATATGGAGTAGATGGGAAGTTGTTGAATGTGGTGAAGAGTATGTACGAGGGTGCTAAGGGTGCAGTGCATGTGGGTAGTGAACTGAGTGAATTTTTCTATTTGAAGGTTGGACTGAAACAGGGATGTGTCATGTCTACATAGTTGTTCAATCTGTATATGGATGGGGTTATAAAAGAGATACAAGGTAGGGCAGTGGATGCTGAAGCAACCCTAATGAGAGAGGGAAATGTGGAAACTCCCTGTACTGTTGTTTGCAGATGATATTGTGATGAAGAGGAGCTGCAAGGGTTGGTGAATGAGTTTGGGAGAGTGTGTAAGAAACAGAATCTAAAGGAGAATGTAGGGAGGAATAAAGTTATGGTCTTCGAGAAAAATGAAGTAACTGAATGTACAGTGAGGCTGGATAATGAGGAAATGGAAAATGTAAGTGCATTTACAGTACTTCGGTAGTGTGACGAGCAAGGATGGAAGTTTGGAGGGTGAAGTGCTTGAAATGGTACAACAAGGAAGAAAGGTTGCTGGCTTTTTGAAAGCAATGATAAAAAACAGGGAAAGGAGCATGGAAGTAAAAAAGTCACTGCATGACAGTATTGTGATACCACCTCTAACGTATGAAAGTAAAGCTTGGACCTTGTTGGAAGAACACAAGTCAAGAGTGAGAGCAATGGAAATAAGTTATTTGAGGGGAGCATGTGGAGTTAATGGGCACAGACTGACAAATGAGGAAGTGAAGGAGTGTTGTGATGTGGATGTGGATGTGATAGAAAGCATTAGGAGAAATACTCTGAGGTGTTTTGGCCATGTGGAGAGGATGGAGAGCGAGAGACTGACGAAGAGAGTGAATGTCAGTGGGGTGGAGGGGGGGAAAGGGAGGGGGAGGCCAAGGATGAAATGGAGGGATGGAGTGGTTAGGTGTATGAAAGAGGGGGTGTGTGAGCTGGGGTGAGGGCAGTGAAATGGTGAGGGACAGGGCGACATGGGGTCAATTTGTTTCTGGTCACCCCTTACGGGATTAAGGCGTCTGGCAGAATCAATAGAAAGTGTTGTCCAAGATGGATGGCTGAAGAGTTTAATTGTAAATGTGTACAAAGGGAAGGGTGATGCCCTAGAAAGAGGAAATTATAGAGGCATAAACTTTTGTACCAGATATTCAAGGTAATGGAGAGAGTTCTAAAAGATATGATTAGAGAAGAAATGAATACTGATGAGACGCAGTTTGGCTTTATGCCAAGCAAATGGGCCACTAATGCCATATTCATTGTTCGACAGCTTCAGGAAAAATATATAGGAAAGGAAAGGGAACTGTACTTTGCTTTTGTTGATTCTGAGAAGGCCTTTGACAGAGTCCATAGAGAGGTGGTGAGTTTGGGCAATGAGAAAGCTTGGGGTTGAGGAGTGGCTGGTTAGGGTCGTTATGGCCATGTATGTGGGTGCTCGCACCCAGGTAAGGGTGAATGGAGACTTGAGTGATGAGTTTTCCCTGAATGTTGGTGTGCATCATGGGTCAGTCTTGAGCCCCTTGTTGTTTATCATGCCACTTGAAGCCCTCCCACGTGACTTCAGACTGGACTCCCGTAGGAGACATTTTATGCTGATGATTTGGTGTTGTTTGCAGAGAATGAAAGGGAGGCGGAGGAATGATTTAGGACATGGAGAGATGGTACGGGGCACAAGGGCTTAAGAGTAAATGCAGATTTTTAAAAAATGATGGTATCTAGGGCTGGTGCCAGTACTGTACTGTCAAAGAAGAGGAAGAGTGGTCATGTGTGGTTTGATACAATGGTGTGGGTAGAAATTCCATCTTGTGCAGTGTTTGTGATAAGTGGGTACATATCAGAGGCAGACTGTAAGATATTAATGATTTTGTGTGTGTGGTGTGTCAGGGAGAGCAGGTGCAGACTGTCAGGTATGAAAGGACTGCTGGCGAGTCTTTCAAGTGTTAGGAAAAGGTTTGTTATTTGGGATACATGTTATGTGCTGGATGTGGGGCTGGAGCTAGCTCTGTAGCTACAGGGAGGAGTGGTTGGAAGAAGATCAGGGAGTTGCTGCCCTTCCTGACATTGAGAGGGCTCTGCCTCTGTGCTAAGGGATCTTTGTGTGTGGCATGTGTTAGGAGTGTACGGCTGTACGGTAGTGAGACCTGGGCAGTAAAGGAAGAGGATATTCACAGGCTCAAACATACAGAAATGACAATGATTCAGTGGATGTACAATGTGTCCTTGGATGCAAGGCCTGGGGGGGCTACGTTTATGGTGGACAAGTTAGGAGGAAGGATGGGACTGGAGTGTACTGGCATTGTGATGAGGAGAGTTAGATTAGAATGGGTTGGGTATGTGGAGAGGATGGGATGCAGAAAATGAGAACTGTTAACACTGGGGGCAGGGTTGCGAGAAGCAGACCCCAAAACACCTAGGATGTTATTAAGTGTGACCTTAGGGATAAGGGACTGAATAGGAAGGCTGCCAGAGATCAAGCAGCATGGTTGGCCACTTTAAACCAATGGTTTAAACCAAATGTTCAAACCATGGTTTAAACCAAGCAAAAAGTTTTTTTTTTTTTAAATAAACCGCTTAATTTTTCTTGGCTTGTATATATATATATTTTTTTTTATATCAATTACTTATGGCTTTTAATAGTGTACAGTTGTATTCCTAATACCAGGATTAAAAACTGTAAGGTGAACTGAAAATATTAATGAAATGTTCTAACCAATTTCATTTATGGTACATTAGAGTACGTATATGGACACGTTTTTTAATCCTTTCAGTAAAGTATTGCTTTTTTTTTTTTTTAGAATTCTTTTCTAGCCTTGTCAACAGACAAAAATACCAGTATAAATTATAATGGAATGCAAAACATTTAATTAACCCTATGAGGTTTCTGGGCCGCACACATTACGTCTGTGCTAGAGTCAGTCACTCTCAACCTGACCCACATCTTCACAGCGTGATATTCTTCTTTGATCCCTGTGTGTATGTACACTTTTCATGTCAGAATCATAGCTGTACTTTATTGCAGTATGTTAAGAAAAGGAGAAAAAAGAAAATAAAATGTCAAAATGACAAGTTGAAGTTAGGTGAAAATCAAAAATATTTGGCAAAAAAAAAAAACCTAATAAGGATATGTAAATCTGGTTTAAACTATGCAAAACGACAATAAATTACCTTCACAATGATATATATATTATTATTTTTTTTTTTTTTTTTGCGCTGTAAAGCGAAGGAAAGTGATGCATAGTTTTCTTTTAGTCTCGGACGCATATTCGGTTCACAATCTTTTTCTTTGATCAGCCAGTGTAAATACACTTTTTATGATGGGATGCTGGTTGTGGTGTTATTTTGAAGCTAAATAGTTGTACTTTGTTGTAGTATGTTTCAAAAACAAAAACAAATAAAATATAAAGTCAAAGTGATGATTTGAAGCTAGGCAAAAACCAAAAATTTTATACCTTGCTGTTGAAAAATATCCACCAAGAATAAAGTGATGAAGAAACAAAGCCATAAATCAGACCAGCTGTGTAGTACCTGCCTTACATAGAGCAACTATTCCGTGAAGTTATGGTTGAGTCTCTGTTACGATGCTTAACCCGTGGAATCCCATCGACGTATGGGTACGTCGTGATGTTTTGTCACTGCTACACCCATTGACGTAAGGGTACGTCACGCAATTGCAAGGGTCATAATTTGCACAATTTTCAAGTTCCATGGGTGATTTTTGGTAGGCATATGTGGGAGACCTTCCTCTACCTGCTGCCAAGCAGGGATACTTCCTGGCCCCACCTGACCCCCCCTCCAACCCCTCCCCCCACACTGGGTCAGGTTGAGAGTTGCCCCGTGGTCTCTCCAGCAACGAAAGTCACGGTGAAAGTGATTCCTGAGGTGGAGGACAAAGAAATAAAGAAGACAGAGCAAGAAACAAACAGAAGTGGTGAAGTGGTAATGTCATAAATGAAGGTGCGATATGAGGGTGCTTTTTTTTTTTTAATGCAAGGAAGAAGGAACCAAAGGCCACAGGCCTGCATACTGTTCCTTCCAAGAAAAAGCAAAAACAATACAAAAGAGAGCCAAATTCAAGATCCGTTCAATTCGAGATGCCTGGACACACTGCGTTTGAAAGACTGGAGATCATAGGAAGTAGGAAATACAGACAGAGGAAGACAGTTCCAGAGTTGACCAGTTGCATAAATGAAGGACTTGGAGTAACGGTTAACTCTTGCATTAGAGAGTTGGACAGAAAAGGGATGAGAGTTTGTTGCTAGACGGGTACTACGTGCCCGTCCTAGAGGTGGAGGGATGCAAGCAGACAGTTCAGAGGAACAGTGACCACAGAAGTGGCAATAGAAGAGAGATAAAGATGCAACAGTGCGGCGAAGAGACAAAGGTTGAAGGGAATCAGTAAGAGGAGGGGAGTTAATGAGACGAAANGATTTTTTTTTTTTTTTTTTTTATGCAAGGAAGAAGGAACCAAAGGCCACAGGCCTGCATACTGTTCCTTCCAAGAAAAAGCAAAAACAATACAAAAGAGAGCCAAATTCAAGATCCGTTCAATTCGAGATGCCTGGACACACTGCGTTTGAAAGACTGGAGATCATAGGAAGTAGGAAATACAGACAGAGGAAGACAGTTCCAGAGTTGACCAGTTGCATAAATGAAGGACTGGGAGTAACGGTTAACTCTTGCATTAGAGAGTTGGACAGAAAAGGGATGAGAGTTTGTTGCTAGACGGGTACTACGTGCCCGTCGTAGAGGTGGAGGGATGCAAGCAGACAGTTCAGAGGAACAGTGACCACAGAAGTGGCAATAGAAGAGAGATAAAGATGCAACAGTGCAGCGAAGAGACAAAGGTTGAAGGGAATCAGTAAGAGGTGGACAGTTAATGAGACGAAAAGCCTTTGACTCCACCCTATTGAGAAGAGCTGCATGTGGGGAGCCTCCCCACACATGAGAGTTGTACTCCATACACGGGCGAATAAAACCCGTGTACAAGGTCAACAACTGTGCAGGGGTAAAGAAAGTTCGGAATCGGCTTAGCACACCTAATCTCTTGGAAGCAGATTTCACAAGATGTAATATGTTCTTTCCAAGACAAATCCCGAGAGAATGAAACCCCAAGCATGTTCAAGGATGAAACAGGACATAACTGTATATTATTAAACACTAGTGGGTAATCCTGAGGAAGATTTTGTCGGGTTGATAAGTGTAAGAACTGAGTTTTTGATGCATTAAAAATAACAAGATTATTTTTACCCCAATCAGGGATACGAGCCAAGTTAGACATTAGGTGTGCCATAGCCTCATCCCTTGTTTGTTGAAGTAACTGCTGAGATGGACGTTGCGGAAACCGAATGGAAAGGTGAAGGGTGGAATCATCAGCATATGAGTGGATAGGGTTAGATGTACAGCTTAGAAGGTCATTGATGAATAAAAGAAAGAGAGTTGGTGATAGGACAGAGCCCTGAGGAACACCACTGTTGATAGGTCTAGGAGAAGAACGATGGCCGTCTACAACAGCAGCTATAGAACGACCACAAAGGAAGCTAGAGATGAAGGCACAGATAGAAGGATAGAGGGCAGTTTAGAAATTAAAGATTTATGCCAGACTCGATCGAAAGCCTTTGAGATGTCAAGTGCAATGACAAAGCTTTCGCCAAAGTCCCGAAAGGAGGATGACCAGGAGTCTGAAAGGTAGGTGAGAAGATCGCCAGTAGAGCGTCCCTGACAGAACCCATACTGACGATCAGAAAGAAGGTTGTGACAGGAAAGATGCTTTAAAAATTTTCTGTTAAGAATTGACTTGAAAACTTTTGAGACACAGGATGTTAAAGCAATTGGACGATAGTTAGAGGGTTGGGAATGGTCACCCTTCTTTGGGACTGGGTGAATGAAAGCAAACTTCCAGCAAGAAGGAAAGGTACAAGTTGATAGACAAAGGCGAAAGAGTTTACCTAGGCAGGGTGTAAGCACAGAAACACAGTTTTTGAGGACAACAGGCGGGACTCTTTCAGGACCATATGCCTTGTTAGTATTGAGGCCAGTGATGGCAGCAAATACATCAGCTGATGAAATTTTAATGTCAGTCAAGAGGAAGTCAGAGGGGGGAAGTGATGGAGGAA
>JAGKTI010010811.1:0-11789 GCA_018397915.1 Birgus latro
AAAAAAAAAAAAAAAAAACTTTTTCCAGTTCTTCCAGTTATACATCATCTCAGTATCCTTCCATGGTCTGGTAAGGGGGAGCTCTGGCAGCATATATGACGTGTTATGTGGCCGTAAAACAGTAACGAGGGGCGAGTTTTGGCGCGAAGATTACTGTTCGTGCAAAGCCTAATATATACCAACTAAGCTTCCGGCTTTCGAATTTCGTGCCGTAGAAATGTAGGCGAATATTTATGATTCATTTGTAGAGCAAGAGGCTGTTGAGCCCAGCGATAATTTGTCGAATTTATGCTGGTGGACAGGGACAATCTAGGAAACTGATTTCTGACCAATTTGCTTTACTGCCAGTCCACACACATTCACTAAACCTCAGCAGGGTGCTTGACAAGATCTTCGTTCTCCAATTTCTCACTTCCACATTTGTCTTTGAGGAAGTCCGTGGTCAGGTGGTGAAGATAGACTCTGACACTTGGGCTGTGCTGATTGATGTCTTCCGCAGTCACTTGCCATTCCGCAGTTTACTTTGACCATTTCTTTAATCCCACTGTAGAACAAGAACATCTTTTTTTTTTTTTCGGGTGCCACCACTTAAAGGAAAGAAGAATAAGTATAAAACAGATGGAAAAGGATAAAAAATTAGATATTTTTTTTTGCCACCAGGAAAGCTTCACTGGTATGACAGGTTGTTGCGTATCAACGTTATGTCTGTCAGAGCAGAACCATGAACCGCAGGCTAGCAACCATCCCTGCAGGACAGTCCCGTGCAAGGAAGCGGTGTTCCCCTGCAGTGGACAGTGCTTCGCCAAAGCAAGGGGAAGGGAAAAGTGGAGGTTTGGTTCCTGGATGGAAGCCTCATTTGCATCTCTCCACCCAGTTAACAGGGGCACCACAGTAGGCTCCACATTACCCCTTTATTTGGGTATATGGTTACCACCCAACGCAGTAAATGGGTTCCTGCATTACAGGAAACCATTATACTTGTCAATCAGTGTAAAACCGCTTTAAATGGAAAGAAGAATAAAAAATGTCAGGAAAGATTTGAGAAATAGGAGAGGAGGGGGCCAGACAGAAAAAGAATGATAGAAATATGGAGAAAGAAGTAGGCAGTACTACACTGAGTGAATGGCGGTCGCCAGCACCTACCACCAGCGGCATGATTGGTAAGGACTGATACTAAATAAAGGCCTTAGTCATAAGCTTTCTTGAGCTGAGGCTGATTACATGACTGCCTGTTTAAATTAACATTTTCACTTTCACTGCTACCAGACACTTCAGTCAAACTATAATGATCATGAAAGTAAAAATAAATACATAAATAAACTAAGGAAATTATTGTTTATAATAATTCATTTCTGCAGAGACTTGTTTATCGTAAAAAAAAATCAGGATCCTGAATGAATACTAGATCAGTGTTTTAGTCATGATGTACTCTGCTTTCGTTTTGGATTTTTACGAAAGTTATTCTCTCAAGTTTATTTAACCCCTTTCGCTGCAGAACGTCATTACCCGTCCCTGCCCTGGAGGGGCTCGGCGACGGGTATTGTTTTCACTCTGTTTGTCTGTTTGTTTGTGTTTGTCTGTCTGTTAACAACTTTACGCGAAAACGACTGGTGCAATTTGACTAAAATTATAGGGATGATGAGTTATGACCTGATCACCTGATTAAATTTCGGGCCAAACTGGTTCAAGGTCCAGGCTGTAGCCCCCCCCCCCCCCCAAAAAAAAATTGGCCATAACTCCTTCAGATTCGTCATATAGACACGAAAACAAAACCTGAAGGTGCATCTTTCAAATCTGCATCCTATAACATGCCTCATTACATCAGGGGGTCACCCCCCAGTTAGCGGTAGGGGAGTCAATGTCAGGTGGGTAGGGCCTAAAATTTCAAATGGGCATAAAACAGTCAGTTTTCACCCGATTTACTCCAATTTTGATGTGACATCTTTGACTAGATATCCTGTGTTTATACGTCAGCACTAAAATGACTGCTGGGGAAGGGTTTGCTGTGCCTTGACACCGCTTCTGGTTTTTAGTTGATTCTTGTTGTTACCAGACGATTATACTTTAGCTTAGGTACCCTAATAGTGAATGGGTTAATGAAGGTTACAATTATCTACTGTACATCCTCCGGCTAGTGTCTCATATGCTGCGAACAGCCTGGAAATGGCAAGAATACAATGGAAAAACACGCCGCAGGATTGAGGGAGACAAGTTACTCGTGTGGTCAGATGTGTAGATGTCAGGTATGGAGGTCAGGTGTGTGGAGATTAAGTATGTGAAGGTCAGGTTTGTGGCCAGGTGTGTGGAGATCGGATGTGCGAAGTTCAGGTGTGGAGAGGGCATATGTGAGGTGTGTGGAGGTAAGGTTTATGGAGGTAAGATTTATGAAGATCAGGAGTGTGGAGGTCAGGTAAGTGGAGGATAGGTGTGTGGAGGTCAGGTGTGTGGAGGTCAGGTGTGTGGAAGACAAGTGTGCGGACGTCAGGAGTGTGGAGGTCAGTTGTGTAGAGAGCAGGTGTGTGGAGGTCAGGTGTGGAGATCAGGTTCAGAGATCATATGTGTGGATGTCATATATGTGGAGACCAAGTGAGCAGAGGTCAGGTATGTGGAGGTTTACTGCAAGGGTCAGATGTGAAGGTCTGGCTGCCCCTCAAGCTGCAGCCACCACCGTTGTTCCCTTTAACAAATTCGTGGAACCTGACGTAAGAATAACACTTCGAAACCTGACAAAAATAATCAAGTCTAAATCAACGTTAAACAGCGGCGCGGTTCAGTATTAATAAGCTGCGGTGTGATTGGCCGCAGCCGCAACCAATGGGCGTCGTCGTAAATTAATCTCGCGGTCAAAGTTCTCTCTCTCTCTCCCCAGGAATTTTTCACGTGCGACCATAACAATCACTCGAGATTTCGGCTCAGTTTAAATTTGAGCCTATAATTCTGTTTTAAACCGTTCTATAATTGGCAGATGAGCGTTTTATTATACGTTTGAGTGCGCTATAATATCTATCCACCCTTTTTCCTTACGCCACATCCCAAGATTTCATCCACAGAGACCGCGGCAAAAGGACCTCTAGGCGACCATGTTTTGGCTAAGTTGCAGTTTTCATTCCTTTCCTTTTCACCTTCCAGCGTGTGTTCTCCCAGCTTATCTCTCCACTACATCCACAGCTGACGGCCCTCTAATTGCCACCCGACTGAGGGATATTAGGCGAATTACTGGACCGGTGGAATGCTTGTCCCGAGGTTGCGTCTGGACCGGCTTCTCCAACCCCGACGCTGTGTGACTTGCTTCTTTGTCTTATTTGGGCCTGAGAAATGAATCGCTGCACCAGAGGCGTTTCTTTCAACTTCGGACGCGTGTTGTTTCGCTGGGTAGGTGTGAAACGGAAATTTCAGTCCCCAAAAAACATTTGTACGACGTGCACACCTTTTTTCTGTGGCGCGGTTGTACTAATAAAACTCTGGTACAGTGAAATGTTCAGGACTCTAGTGTTTTGTACACTAGATTTTTCATACACGTTGGCACTTTTCATCACTCCTTTCATTTTTTCCCCATCGTGGTCTGGACGTTCGTGCGAGAGGCGATGGGAATCTTATAATAGACCCGGCCAGTTGCGAAGATGAGACAAGTTGCTATTGAGGCGAGGATGATGACAGTGGCGGAGGGTATTGCGGCGTAAGGAGGGAACACCTGAGTTATGAGGGACGAGGGGATACCTGGTGGGAGAATGCATTTAGTTCAAGAAAAAAAAAGTCTATAAAATGCTGTACATGGTGGGCGTAACAACACACATAATATTTGTAAGGATTAATGTTGTGAAAGAGGCTTTTCTGACGCCAAGGGGAAAATTTAAGTCAATAAGAGAAGACATTGGGCAAATTGTTTTTAAAAATAAGCGCGCTAAACTGTAAAATATTCCTGATCTGTACATAATCCTTTAAAAATGTCAGTAATCATTAATATTATTATAAAGTTTGTCTTTTGACTTAGGAGGAAGTCTGAGTTACGGAAGACGATGGGTTCCTAACGAAAAGCCATGAAAACTCACTGTAGATAAGTTCTGAATTACAACTGGCTTTAGGAATTCATAGAGCAATGGGAAGACTTAACACGATTGGTACGGAGTACGATGGTGACTAAGGCTTGTATGAAATGGTCGTAACACGAGATAGACAGTCCAAATGTATGTGAATCAGTGCAGATATGAATAGTCAGAAAACCAGGAAGATAAATTTTAAAATGACAAGGATGGAGGTCACTGCGGTGTAAGAAGGGAGTACAGTTACGGAAGACAAGGGGGTAAACACAGTACGTACACGTAGTGGTAAGAGAATGCAGTCTTGACAAGAGCTTAAAGACTGGAAATGTTAGGTGGGAGACACTGGTTAGAGCTGGAATACTCTAGTTTCTCAAACTTTTCTGAGTAACCTCCCGAAACTATTGAGAAAATAAAGAAGTCAAGCTCTAACCTGTCTCTCTCTCACCCAACATTTCCACTTCTCGTAATGGATCGTTGGTAGAGACATATGTTCTAACTGACTGCAGTTGCGCAGTGGACATTAAAAAAAAAAAAGTTCCAAATAAGGGAGGTAGCGGTTCTGTAGCACAATGAAAGGGCACCTGATACTGAAAAAAAAAAAAAAGGTTATCTGTATAACTGCATAAATATGAACATCACTCAAGGCAGTGGCAAAAAAGGTTAGTGTAACTTAGCATAAAAATGTTTAAAGTGACATATGCGGATATTCTAATGTCTCACGACCATCATCTGTTTTGCACTGAACCCATGAATTTCATTAATAATCGCAATTCATCTGGCCATAGTGTGAAGGCCAATTTGTCAGATGCAAGGTGGTCAGTGACAGTTATGTTAGCCTCTAATTGCTTTGCCTTTTCTGCCATCGTCATTTCTTCTCCTTCTTCTTTTCCTCCTCCTCCTCCTCCTCGCCTTCTTCTTCTTTTTCATCATCATCATCATCATCATCATCATCATCATCATCATCATCATATTACTGAATATAAGAGAATTTTTGTAATTAATTTTCCAACTACATATAAGCTACTTCTATCGCTGTCATTAGTAGATCTTAATAATTATAGATATTCCCCCCCCACTCTCTCTCTCTCTCTCTCTCTCTCCCGAGCTGATAATATCCTGCCTTCAGGGTCCTTTGGAGGGAGAAGGAGACAGAGGATGGGAGACTAACAGAAAGGGATCGAAGGAGAGAGAGAGAGAGAGAGAGAGAGAGAGAGAGAGAGAGAGAGAGAGAGAGAGAGAGAGAGAGAGAGAGAACAAGAAACCATTGAAAAAGGAAGAGAAGGGAGGAGGGAGAAAGGGAGACAGAATGGGAAGGGAAGAGGGAGAGAGAGTGGAACAAAAAGGAAAGGAGGAGGGAGAGGAGGAGACTTTGAAAGGGGAAGGAGAGAAAGAGAGAGAGAGGGGGAAGTAGAAATAGGAAAGAGACGGGCCAGAGGAAGACAGAGAGTGGAAGGAGAATGGAGGGAGGGAGGGAGTAGAAAAGGGAGAGAAGCAGAGGGAAGTGAGAGATGGAGGAAAAGGTAAAAAGCGAAAACAAAAAAAAGAGGGAGGGGGGAAAGAGACAGAGACTGAAAAGGAAAGTAAAATGATAAATAATGGAGGAAGGGACTGAGATAGAGAAAGAGGGAAGGAAAACGAGAAAAAGCGAGGATGTGATGAAAAAGCAATGGAAGAGATAGGAGAAAAAATCAATATATGATGGAGATAGATAAAAGAATGGAAGACGAGGAAGAAGGAGCACAAGAATGAAAGAGAAAATGAGGGTGGGAGGAAAGGTAGGAAGGAAAGAAAGGAAGATTGAAGGAAGACAAGAGGAAGAAGAGAGGGAAAGAAGGAAACTAGACAGAGAGGAAAAAAAAATGAAAACAAAATAACAAGCCATCATCAGGTAGCATAGTCTTCGAGCAATGCGGTATTAAATTAGCGATAATAATATAACAGTTTCATTACTATCAAAATCTTCCATATTGACTCATATTTTTGTACATGTCTGTAGAAAGAAAATTTGTCTATTAATGACCTTGTCTCACATATTGTTTAAACTGATATTTGTTATTTATGACATTGCTTCAAAATATCATTAACCTACTTTCTCGAATCTTAAGTTCTGTCGAAACGAACCGAAAAGTCGTCTGCGTTAAGTGCAAACTATTATGGGCAACATAAAAGAAACTGACGAAAATACAACGTATTATGATGACAAAATACGTATAGTATAGTTCACTAAATGTAGGTAGCATCATGTGTTGTGAATTAATCTTTTAACTGTTCTAATATCATTTTCTAGACTCGCATATTTTTTCATAGTTTTTGTATCTGTCCTAGTGACTCATCAATGTTTAGTTGTTGTGAAGCTAGCATCAGATAATGGTGTACCGATTTTCAGTCTGATGTCAGTACAGTATTTCAAAAGATACTTGTCGCTGTTTCGTGCCATCGATCTCTGCTGTGATTAATTGAAATGTCGTCCAAGTACAATGAGAAAGAAGGTATCTGTTTTGTTGTCAGTGTAAATATCGTCTGTATCGACCAACAGCTTTCCAAAACCCAATCAGATGAGGATTATTTGTGGTGTTTGTGGTGGTGTGGAGGACAGAGAGTGGCTGGTGGGACAGTGTTTACAGGTGTGTGCCCCCAGGTCGTGTTTAGACGCGCGGACACTATAATCCCACCATGGCTATGGAACTGGAAGAAAGTGGTATTTGTTTGCACTCTTATACCCGAAATGTTTTTTTTTTTTCGATAATTCTGACATACTTTAGTTCTCCCAAGCTATAAAATTACACAACGTTGTAATGTCTGCTGGATTATCTTTTTTTTTTTTTTTAACAGTATCTTTCTGAAGTGCTTTGATGTGATCTAATTGAATTTGGCTTTCATTTCGATTGTAAATTAATACCTTCCATGATATAGCCTCTTCATATCAAAGGATTTGATAGCCTGAAGACTGAGGAGGGCTTTGAGATCAAGAAAATGTGGAGTTGAAAGACGGTGTGTTTCCACAAAAGCCACTTTGGAAATGCAAGAAAAGCCAAAAATTGAAAATCCGAGCCAAGCTTAAAACATGGCACTGGTTTTAGAGATTTACAGACTAACCAGTCCGAAAGAGCCACCTCCTCTAGTTTCAACCAGGACATTCTTTGGACCATGCCAGGGCATTCTTCCCCCCTATTTTGGGCTTTATTTTGTCCTAACCTGCGTTTTCTTTAGCTCAAACGTAGGCATTCTTTGGCCCAAAGATGGACATTTTCGGTCGTAACCTGGGCATTTATCAGTCCTAACCTGAACAGTCACTTGTTGCTATTGTTAGTGTTATTCGAAGGGTTATTTATGTACATTACACATATAATCTTACTAGATCTAATCTAACAGAAGTCACCTCCTTCGATCCTAATGCACGACCACAGTTTCAAGCTACAATGCTGAATATTTGTATGGGCACAGATATAACCCAGAGGAAGGTTACGAACACAATATGAACAGCGAGCGGGGTTTGGAAGAGGAGGCGCAGCGACCGACCCCATCCTCCTAACCAAAAATTTCATCCGCGCTCTTTGCAATACGAATGCGAAATTTGTCATAGCCAGAGACAAGGGGAAAGAATTGAACCGGTAATACAGATACTACGATCTGTGTACGGGGGAGGGAGAATAGCTCCAAGCCCGATCTGGCAAGTAGAAAAAAAAAAGAAATTTTGTATGGATATACTGCTATGCTGTAGGCTCCACAGGAACTGCGCTTCAAAGTTTAAGGAAGGGGCGCGTTTTTCACCCTTGATTGTCTAAAGATAATAACCGCAGTATTCATAAGTTAAATAATGAAAGTTAGGATGTGTATAAATATAGCCCCAATGTCATAGACACCATAGGAGCTAAGTGTGGATGTTTGAGAGAGGACACAGTCCTAGACCTGGCTACAACATTTAGCTACATGTAAACAGGTCAACCTGAGCAACGGCGGGTAGCATTGCTGTCATGTACCATTGTTACTACTGAAGTATTTACAAGATAGATGTTGTTGTAACCACTGCCCCACATAAAAGTGAATATCGATGAGCTGTGGTGGAACTTACATATGTATGCTGGTCGTAAACGGCAACAGAAAGGATCTAGAACAGGAGACATGGACCTCCTCATCTTGTGCTGGAGGTTCCATCGCCCATTACTGATGGTCTAGACAGTCCCGTACTGTACCTCTTGTAACGTAAAGGAGGGGAGGATTTGCATCTGAGATCTCCATTACTTCTAATTCATATCTCGAAGATCAAACCGGTTTATTCCGCTGACGTTTTCTTCGCCCCATTCTAACAGGGAATACTGTATATGATAACAGCGACGACTATAACGATGATGATGATGTTAATACTACGCTCAAAATGATGCAACAGTTAACTTTTTCCTTTCTTACAGAGAGGGACGATGATGGATGCATGGACTTTACCTTGAAATGCTGTTATGTTGCTAGTTGTGGAACCACCAGCAAGGGCGTCCATCTCCAGCCCCCATCCTCAGGTATGCAGTGATGTACCGAGGATTGTAGGCCAATGACTATATACAGATGATAGGAAAGCTATAAAGGACCTTTAATCCTAACTGGAACCTCTGGTTATGACAGTGCTGGTAAGGAACTAGAGAATGTAGGCGGCACTGGCAGCAAAATTTATCTGCACGTAAACAAAGTAAACGTTTTGCGGAATAGACTTTTCGCCAGGACCACACCTCGGCTATCACTATCTTCGTCTCTATACTGTACCTGAAAAAAAAACTCTTGAAACCGCATCAGATACAAACATATAAACTTTTACGTTTCAGTCAGATTATATATTAATGAAGGGATCAATATAAAGGAACTATGGTTTTATTTTATCAATAAATGGTTTGAGACGAAGTGGCTTTTTCTCATGTGTACGTGATATTGAAAAAGGAAAACATGGCCCGGCATTCACACTATTGTGTTATGTGCGATAAAGCCAAATGCTCACACACCCACAGTATGTGTATCATCGATTCCCAACAGAAAAAGATCGGTGAGTACTACTGTGTTCTCTTAACACATGGTTATTGACTATTACACCCAGAATGACATAACTTTGAGCAGGCCAACCCTGGCTGTGAGATTTCAGTTCTCATACATATGCTTAGGAATGCCTGGTTTGTTTGCGTTTGTGTGTGTTCATGTATACTGTACACCATTCTACATTGCTGCTTGAGCAGTACCAGTGTGTATGGTTTTGTGCGTTCATTGGAAATTAATACTATGCTCAGTGCTTACTGTAACAATGTGGTATTGTGGTGCATGTTTTCGAAATATACAATGTATGCCTATATGCCTGCTGTGCCCAGTTAGAATGCTGTATCAGACACAAAAGCCAGTCTTTATTATAATTAATGTAGTATGCAGATGGTTATCAGAAATCCTATTTATTTACTGGCGATTGCAAGGGTCTGTGTGCTTAATTGCAATTTGCAGTACATTAATACATATGAATCTGTTATTGTTGGTTTAATTATTCTTGATACATATAAGGAAATAACTTAGAAATTTTTAAAAGAGGAAAAATATGAGACAATAGATAGGAGAGAAAAAATATCCATTCCATTGCATGAGGATGAGAGAAACAATAAATTTACTTCTATCACTGACTAGCAACATATAAGATAAAACAGGTGGGCAGTACTTCAGGATGAAAAAAAGTGTAAACACTCCTGTTATTAACAAATAACTAAAGGATGAAGCAGAATGGAAGAAAAAAATAAACGAGGTTAAATTGGCAATGAATAAACATTTGAATGAAGGGAACAATAAAAGTCTATACTCCTGTTATTGACAGTAAATGAACTGGGTGAAAAATACTAGGGAGGAGGGATAAATTATTCCATAACACCAAGATGAAAGAGATAATAAATATACTCCAGTTTGTGTGTATTAAAGATTTATATCAATTAGTTACCCATAAACAAGGTTATGGCGTGGGAGACGGCGACAAAGTTGCCAACACATATTCTTCTATTGGCTGCGGCATTCACTTTCCTATCATCGTTTATATAGTCATTGTTGTAGGCTTTGCATGCGGAGAGAGGAGAAGGTAAAAAATATTATTCTATTCTGCAGGAACTCTCACGAAAATTAGTTAAAATCTGGAATATGTCAAAAGTGTATAATATCAGTTGTGTATTATGTCCACTCAGGAGGAGGGAAGGTGGTTTGAAGGCAACCCACACCACCTTGGATACTTCTCTGTGATGGAAGCAAGGCAGAATAAAGGACTTAGATGCAGTAAAAGGTAATTGCATCCCTTCACTTATCGTTGACCGTCCATAAATTTAAGATATATTTGAAAAGAATTTGCTTTGTTCAAGGCAGTTCCGTATGTAAAGTACATTAACCGTAGAGGTAACTCGATGCATGATAGATAGACTGATAAGTCGTAAGTAGATTAGGTGGTAAGTAAGTGCTATGTAATTAAGTTGTATGTGGAGATGAGTCGTAGGTAGGTAAGTGGTAAGTTCGTAGGCGATGTACAGTACAGATAAATGGAGTACTGACGTCAGTGGTAGGTAGGTATGTAGGTGAATGGTGGTAAGCAGGTGGTGTATAGATAAGTGGGATATAAAGGCGTGGTAGGTACAAAAGTAGGTGAAAAGTAGGTGGTATATAATATTAGTGGGATATGGAGGATAGCGGTAGGTAGGTAAGTGGATAGATGATAAGCAGCTGGTAAGTAAGCGGTATATGAGTAAGTGGGATGTAGAGGTGAATGGTAGGTAGAGAGTGGATAAGTATGTTGGCGATGGATTATGAAGAGCTACGCCAAAAGCAGAGTAGGGCACAAAATCATTCAATATTTCGTTACACTAGCCCCCTCAGGAATAACATACAGGTGATGCAGTATGCGCAATCGACATCTATACTGCATACTACTCCAGGGATGAAATATATTGTGTTTAGAGTCCGTCTGCGCACACTTGTTATTTGCGAGGATTACTTTGCGCCGAAGCGTTGAATTAATTTGGGTCTTCCTCTGTACTTGGCATTTCTGTTCATAATTTCCATAAACATAGCTGGATCTATAACTGGTGGCAGATTGATGTTGGTGGTAAGTACTATAAGCTGCAGATAGGTAGGTGGCAAAAAGGTATGTGGGCAATTGGTTGTTAAGTATATAGGTTGGTTGGGCAGGTGGTAGGTAGGGAGGCAGGCAATTGGTGGATAGGTAGGTAGGTAGGCAATTAGTGGGTATGCAGGTAGGAGGTTGGCAACTAGTAGGGAGGTAGGGTGGTAAGTAACTGGTAGGTATGTAAATAATAAGAAGGGATAAGGGAAAGTAAATAGGTAGGTGAATGAACTGGCTTAAGGCTTTCATGGACGGGATAGTTTTCATACCGTTCTATCCCAGCCTTTCCCAGACGAGTTTATTTTGGTGGGAGTGAGTATAGAAGCCTGGGATTGTTAACTGTGACTATTTACCCTCCCATGATAAAAAAAAAAAAATCTACTATTCTGTCCCAGCTAACACGAAACTATTTTATTTAGCCGAGAGTGATCCATAGGTGTCTGTGAGTGTTAATACTGTATTCAAATGAGAGTGAGTACTGGAGACTGAAGTGTTAGATTTGGGGAAGATTAGTTGGACACTAAGAGATATGAAAAAAAAAGGAGAAAGAAGAGATTAAGGAATAAGTAGTTTTAGCTTCAGAAAAGTGGCGTATTATCTCTTGTTCCTAAATAAAGCGAGAAGAAAAGGAAAAA